>PVIU01002365.1:82639-175253 GCA_004026605.1 Ondatra zibethicus | reverse complement strand
TGGGCCTTGGACTTCCAACAGGGCAGGGCACCATGCCCTCTTTCAAGGAAGAAGGGGGAGGGAGGAGGGGTGGGGGGTAGTGGGAGGGGACCGGGAGAAGGGGAAGAAAGGAAAAAAATTTTTTTTTATCTTTAATTATGTTCTTGAATGGAAAAAATAAAACAAAACAATGTATGGAAAAAAAAATAAATAAAAAAAATAAAAAAATAAAAAAAAACTGCATGAGTTACATATTTGAGAGTTTCTCAAATGGGCTAAATGAATGCTGTCACCAGAAGTCCTGTTTCAGAAGCAGGATTGGGAGGGGGATGATGGAGGCAGGGGGTAGGGGTGGGTGAATCTCTGGTTCTTAGGGGTTTTGTTTGTTTGTTTGTTTGTTTGTTTTGATTTGATTTGATTACCTTTGCCCTCATTTGGAGGTTTAATATCAAGAGTAGACAGGGTGACTTCTTTTTGGAGGCTACCTCATGTTGAAGAAAGTGTTCTCCACAGAATACCAGATCAAAACTCTCCGGATAAACAGTAATAATGGACTCTTTCTCACGGTTCAGTGGATTGGTTATCAAATTAAGTCTTGACTGGGAAATTCTCAAGGCATTGCCGGAGGTCATTGGCTCCGCTTCCTTCACCCGCTTGGTAGGCTGGATTAGAAGGTCTGGAATAGCGTCACTCACGTACCATCCCAACACCGTGCCTGTGTTCCCTTCTCACACTCATTCTTTATAATGGTCTAGCCTATGCTTCTTTGCAGTGTGAAGTGTGACTGTAAAGAGGAAGAAGGGAAGTTAAGTGCTCTAATCTTAAGGCTAGATCTAGAATTGACTAAGTATTGTTTTTGTTTTTGTTTCTTTTTTCCTGATTCTGTTTTTCAAACCATGTAATAAGGGCATCTCAAGTTCAAGAAGGAAAGAAAGGCAACGCCTCTCTTGATGGAGGGAGTGCCCCGTGTGCACACAGGGAGAGAAGGAAGTGATCGCTACCATATTTGGAAATTCCACTACATCCCAAACACAGTGTGAACACCCCACCGTCCACATCGTCTGTGGCTCTAAGGCGGAGGTTCGCAACCTTCCGAATGCTGTGACCCTTTAACAGTTCCTCATGGTGTGGTGAGCCCCCACAACCATAAAATTATTTTCATTGCTACTTCATAATTGTAATTTTGCTACTGTTACGAATTGTAATGTAAATATCTGATATGCAGGATATCTAATATATTAACCCTTGTGAACAGGTCATTCAATTCCCCAAGGGGTCACGACCCACAGGTTGAGAACTTCTGTACCAAGACATCATCTACAAGTCAATATGCCCCCTTCCACACCCTTAAATCAACAGCCAAGCCCTCCAACTTTTTGTTTTTCCAGTTTTTAAACAAGTTCTTGCTATGGTTTTGATCGTACACATTTCCCTAAGAATCACATTTTAAAGATTTCATTCTTAGGTGAAGA
The DNA here is from genome assembly GCA_004026605.1 of Ondatra zibethicus. Lineage (NCBI taxonomy): Eukaryota > Metazoa > Chordata > Mammalia > Rodentia > Cricetidae > Ondatra > Ondatra zibethicus. The sequence goes on along the minus strand of PVIU01002365.1, from coordinate 173,802 downwards.
TGTTATTGGGAGGAGGAGATCCTCTCAGGGGTAGGTCACTGGGGACGGGTCCCTGGAGGGGCTGTAGGACCTTGTTCTTTCTCACCTTGATCATGGATGAGCAGTTATACCAACCACACTATCCCCACTGTGAGCAACTTACCTCCAAATAGCTCCATGACTCACATTTCCCATCTCTTTAACACAGAAGAGGATGGAGAGTTTTCTGCCGTGGTTGAATAAAATACAAAGGAGGTACAGGTAGATCATTAAAAATTGGAATTCAGAGTTCTCTATTATCTTACATTTCTAGCAAAAAGGCTATCTAAAGATGTCTGGTCTCTCATCAAGGATGATGGAGTTACAGAAGGATGTTTTATTTCTTTCTGCCTCATCTCCAGTGTTCTCCCTGCTCCTCAATTGAACACATAATGCTGTAATTGTGAACCAGTGGCAAGCCTAATGCTGGCAAGTAGCAGAATAGATATAAAATTAAAATCACAGAAAGATAATCCTGATTCTTTAGAAACAAAAGTAATCGGCAAGCTGTATAAGTCATGCCCTATGCTTTAAGACATCATGGTTGTGGGGTTATGCCTCTAACCAACCCCAGCACTTGGAAAATAAGGTAGGAGCATCAGGAATGCAAAGCAAGCCTCAACTACCAGAAAAAAAAATTGAAAAAGTGAATGACTTTGACATTATATATACAACTAAATTCTATAAACATAAAGCAAAAACCTAAGTTAACTACATGAGGTGCTAAGATGCAAATGGAATTAACAAAAGCCACTCAGGGATGTTGTCACCACCAATCAGCCTTTCCTGGGTTCTGGAAGGAAATCCATGGGTAAGAAAGCTTCTGGGCTCACCTCCCCCTCCCGTGTCTCAGCATCCCACACCGAGTTCTGTCCCTGCTTCTAATCTGGGCAGCAGAGCTGAGTTCAAACAATACAAAGAATCTCATACCACCACAAACATCAAAGTGTTTCCTGGGGAAAAACACCAGCACTGTCTTTTGGGCTTTCCCAGCTGCCAAACACTTCAAGAACCATTTCTTTCATTTTTTTCCCCTCTGGTTCATATCCTTGAAATTGACCACTGGCAATATTTTTTTTTGCCTGTGATTCAATGATGATTCATTTCTTTGCTATTTCATACTATTTTCCTTGCCATTTATTTTCTTGGTCTGAAGCTTATCTATCGTCTCCTATAATTTCCTGAGGTTTAGGTTTTTCTCTACCAGGGAATGTATTGGCTACAAAACGGCACAATTATCTCATAATGTTTGAAATATCGATTGTGCAAATGACTCTTCAGGCTCTGTGAAAATGTGACTCACTATGACAACTTATTTAGTCATGAACCAGGCCCCAGTGTCTTCCTGCCTTCATTCCTTTGGCCTTATACATTGTAAACAGGAGCCACTAGAATACTGTTGGTTGATGGCGTGGCCAAGCATCTCCATGAGAGACTTTTAAGAATGAATGGAAATGCTACAAATAATAAGACACCCCAATTGAGCTATACCAGACGTAGACTGAAATCTCCCTGGGCAAAGCAATATTCAGAGCTGTCCAATTATTCGTACATTCTGAGGCACTCTGTCATATGGCAAGGTCAGAACTCTAGTAGAAGTTAGTCAGGCAGTGGGACTCTGAGAAATATTTTCATATTTTTTGTACATTAGGCATTTAAAGCAGTGACAATGGAAATATAGACTAAAAATCCCGGAAGTTAAAAAATATAAGACTTGAAGCCATCTGTTTCAACTCATATGATGTTCAAATCTCTCTTCCCAAGAGCCAAGCACTTACGTGAGAGTTGGAACTGTCCCCCTTTCCTTCCTGACAGATGCATTCATGATCCAATGATTGTCAATGACCACAGAGTGTAGAATTTCTCTCCATCTCAGAACCAACTGTCCTACTACCATGTAAACTGGTGACTTATAACTCTGAGGTTCCTCTTTAGATTTCTAGTACTTCACAAGTACTACACACACACACACACACACACACACACACACACCACGCACCACGCACCCACACGCCTAGCTTCCAGCTACCTGACTCTGTAGCACTGATCTACTGAGGCCTTCGAATACCTCTCATTTGTGTCAATATACTTCTGGACTTGAGAATGTGCATTTCACTCTTGTCCCATTTCTGTTTCATTATTGATATTCTCTACCTAGTGAGAGATTCTTCTCACACATTTAAAGCTGCTTTAGTTCTTTGGAAACATTTATAACCACTTATTTAAAGTATTAGCATAATGAAGCAAAAGTCCAGGCCTCCTTGGGGACAACTTTTGGTAGGTTGCTTTTTGTTGACATTTGGAAATTTTGAACGGCATTCTGTGATCCAAGAGATGTTTGGAAATCCGATTCTCTCTGCCTCCAGTATTATCATTGTTTCTGTTTATTTAGTGACTTGCCTGAGATGGTTCTGTTAAGCCCATTTCTTTTGCCATTGAAGTCTCTACTCAACTAATTTCAGGGCCAGCAAATGACTGGGTAGATATTTTGTTAAATCAGACACCATCTGGTGTCCAAGTAGCCATGTCAGCCTAACTGACACCCCGAGGTTCTCAGGACAGTCTGAACGCAGCAGCCATCACTCCCGTCAACCTGATTGTGAGGACACTTGGTCTAATGTTGCTAAAACTCTCAGAGTTTCAGAAGAAGCTGAAAAATGTGAATTCTCTATGTGAAATTTTTCAGGGTTTCAAAGTGAGCGGCTAATAGCAGAAAAACAAGAGTCCACTAACTGAATGGAATCTGCCGTGGGAACTGCATAGGCCATAGGCTGGGTGACTTAAAAGTGGGACAATGTGGGGAGCATTCTATAGGGCTGAACTAGGGATATGTGGGGAAAACCCCTTTTGAGTTAGAGAATGGGATGGTAAAAACTTCCCAGGAAAGGCTAACCTAATGAAGAAGGAATCAAGGTAGAAAAGGCTGTGGTAACAGATGGAGGTCCGGGGATTTGGGGACTAGAGATATCTTTTATATAAGAGACAAAGAAAGTCTGTATTGGATTAGGGTTTAATTTAACATTGTTTTGCTTCATTTAAATTTTTGTGTGTTTGTTTTTCCAGTGTGTTTGTTTTTCCAGCGTGTTTAACTGTGCACCATGTACATGCAATGCCCATTGCAGCCAGAAGAGGGCATCAGCTCTCCCGGGACTGGAGTTACAGACTTGAATCACCACGTGGGTGCTAGGACCTCTGTGGTGGGTGGGTGGGACCATGTGGGTGGGGCCTCTGAAACTGCTGTCAGTGCTCTTAACCACGGAGTCATCACTCCAGTCCCTGGGGTAGAATTTTAAAACAGGCTTTCAATGAAATGTAAATGTATTGACTGAAAAAAAAATACTCTAGATGGAAAAAAAAACATCCAAAGGGCCCCAAGTTGTCCTGAAAGTTTAAAATAAAAGCCGGGTGAGGAAAAATGAGGAGGGCATGAAGTACTGGCTAGCTTTGCTGCTGTACCTGGGCCCAGGCACTTGTGTGGAAACTCGTGCTCCACCCACACAGATACGCCACAGTAACAAGGCACCAAGCAGGCTAACGATGACTGACGAATCATGGGGACTGATACAAGAAAGACCTTTGTCATAATAAGAGTACTAGGGCATCCTCATTACAGGTTATGTCCAGTCCCAGTATCTTAATTGACTTCTTAATGTTCAGCAAGACCAAGCAGGTCAGGGCAGGCTGGAGATCACACCTTGGAACATGCCCGCCACACTTTCCTTGTCTCCCGGGGTCCTCGTATCCACAGCTTCCAACACCGAGCCTTTGCCTCAGACCATACAAAGAACATGATCCCACCCTTTGTTCACATCCCCTTCACGGCCCCATCTCCTCTTCCCAAATCAAATTGTGCCTGAGCTCTTTCTTGTAGTTGGACTTTCTGGCTCTAGTTCATGGGATGAGCCACTGGCCGCCAATACTGCTGATGCCCCGAGCCATGTTCTTTCTCCCCACCCCAAGTTCACCTGAACTGCAGGGAACAGTCCTGCATCATGTCTATGTCAATGTCAATTGCCTTATCTTCCTGTCCTCTGCCTGTGACCTTCTTCTATGACATTGAAACTCTATGTTCTGTGGGATCTACAGATTAAGTGCCCCATAGGAGAAACCCTTAACCATTTAATGAGGGATGTCTGCCAGGGGACAAGTACCCAGCTTCAAAGTGGTTCTTGTATGCACGCCTCACCTTTCCTTGTGTGTCAGTACCCCAGGCCTTAGCACAACTGACTCCATAATGGCAGTACCATTCAGGCTATAAAACTCAGCACATAGACAGAACCACCTGCCTCAACTAAAACAAAGGCCTGACTCATCAAAGTCCGCAGTTATGGGAAAGTCTCTACATGGGCTAACCTTGCTTTTTGGCTTCTATAGTTCAGCTTCTGGCTAACTGTTCATGTTAACTGAAGTGTGTCAACATAAAGCATGTGTGTTTTGATTTTGTGTGGTGTGCTTAAAAGTTCACTCCAAAAAAGACTTGGTGCTACACTGGGATCCCAAACACCCAGTGTAGTCACCGTTGGGATAATACAGACTTTCTGTTGGCTTAAACTCATGTCTGAGCAGTCTTCTCCGGTGAATACCCACAACACTTGGTGGCTCTTTAGTGGGAGGACAGCCCAAGGACCAAGAGCTGTCATTCTCTCTTTAACACAACTTTTGTTGGCATGACAGTTTGGCGTCTTCCTCTCCTTCCTTCCCTCCCAGAAATCACTCTCCACGTCCTAGGGATGGCTTTTGAGTGGCTCAGAAAAGACATTGCCCATTGAATGCACCAATGGGTAGGTTTTCTTTTTAGATTTCCCTCAAATACTCACAGATACCCTTTTGTTTATGTCTGGGTCTATATCTCTCAATATAAAAGTGTTCAAGTGCCATTGGTGATTTGGAACCTAATTCTAGACCAATCTCAAAGTAAGGAGATACTTTGAGATACACAGCACCTATAAGTAAACCTAAGACACACCACTTAAATCTGCACCCAGGAGGTTTTACATTCTATAAAGATGAGAACATAACATTTCCAAACAAAATAGAACAAATCTAAATAAGGGTTCCACATCTAGATGGGTTGCTTTATTCATTAGGGGAAGATAAAGACTACCTTTGTCCTCAGTGGGGCTCAATTTGAACTATAGATGATGGATTGACAAAGATTGAGCTGAGCCAAAATTGGCTGTACTAGCTACAGCCGTTGATTGATGACCTTCCATGAACCAAATTAGTTAAGACTTATTCAGAAAGTGTTCATGAGCTTTATAACTGAATTTTAATGGAAAAAATTAAAAAACTGAGCCCATCTTAGAGGTTTTTTCTGCTGTTCTCATATAAAGAAACATTGAATTTAATGAGCAGATAAACCACATTCACACTCAATATACATTATACTCAATGAAGAAGAAATGGTCAAGGTATTTAAATGTACATCATTTCTCTCTGCATACTTTTCTTTTCCTATATTTTCCCATCAGCTTCTGCATTTGTTTAATAATTTATCAATCTACTCTGTTAGATTTCTTTGTTAAGCACTTGTGCTGTGTAAAAGACATAATGCCAGACCCAGGGGAGACAGAGAGTTGACTCATATAAAGCTCTAGCCCTCCAGGAACTTACGGTCTAACAGGATCAATGAAAAGGATTATATTTTCAAATCAAATCCACCCAACGTCGAGTTTTATTAATGATAAAAAAAATACAAGCGGTCAGGAAGAATAGGCAAAGCTAGGGGAATTCTAAAACAACCATTAGGCTCCCCGGGTCCTCCAACCATAGACATGTATGCTATCTCAGTATGCATCCGGTAGTGCAGAAGTTATGTCATGCCTCTGATTTACACTGAAAAAAAAAAAACTTGCATTCTACTAGATACTCTCCAAGTGACCATGTTTGAAAAGGCCACAGGTCTGCTATGCTTCTAAAGCAAACTAAAGAACTCTTATTAAAAGCAATCCCCCAAAAGACCCTCTGCCTGGAGAATGTCATTATTTAATTCTTAGAAGTTCAGTTACTGTAATGACAATGAATTCAATCAGGTCAATGCCTTTTTTCCCTTGTGAGCATCTTCATAATGGAGAGAGAGCATGAACCACAGGACAACCGCTTCAGTGCCTTCCTCCTAGGTAGATGAGACATGCACACAAATGCCTACGAGACCAGACAGAAACTGCAGTTAGGTAGTAGCCAATCTAGAACTCAGGGGAGAGTAGAATATAGAAAACCCTACTGTTGTAAATACTTAACTCTGTACTTTTTAAGTTCTTGTGGGTTCCATCTATGACCAGCATATATAGCGAAGCCCCAGAGTTCAATCCTGTCCATTATTTGAAGATCTGAACCAACCAGATGAAGTATGACAGACAGCCCAACACATTTGAGGATAGGTGACCAGAGTAGGTAGTTACGAGAGTGAGAAACTACGGGCATAATTCCTTACACGCATCTGTAAGGTTAGTTCTTCCTCTCACTGTAAGTTCCTTCCACCCCCTCCCCGTTTCCTCTCCTCTTTTTCTTTCTCCTTACTCTAAGAAGGTCTTAGCGAGGACTTCACATTCCTGGTAGTTTTAACACTAACCCAGCAGTTTGGGTCCAGGCCCAAAACATGGTTCTCCTAAGCACACAAACTCCATTGTCGGCATGTACATGGTTCTTGACCGGCAGGTATCAGTCACCTCTTCTGCTCTAACGGCTTCTATCTGGACTCTGCCTTTCTTCTTTGCAATTCTAAGCCTTCTAGTGACCTTGACGCTTCTCATATTGCGATGTGTAGCATTCTTTCTGTTTTCTTACCTACACCTGGTTGGTTGGGAATAATCAGAAATGCAGTTTGGGACATAGCCATTTTAAAAAGTCTATTAGATATCCAAGAGTTGATGCTATATAAGCAACTAGACACATGAGTCTGGGAAAGGTGAGTTTGACTTCTTAGGAAAAAAGTCTGAACATGTATTGTATGGATGTGGCATTTAAACCCACAGGGCTGGAAGAGATGATCAAGTCTGTTAGTGCAGATCAGGAAAACAACCATAAACTGAGCCATGGACACTCTACCGTGAAGAGACAAAGAGAATCCAGCAGAGGAACATGAAAAGGAACAAAATATAAGATAGGAAGAAATCACGGAAGTATGTTGTTCTGGAAGCTTATACCTCTCTATTTAACATGGGTTTGCGTTTTGTTTTTGAATATTGAAAACCTCACACTACTCTGAAAACTTCTATACCTTTCAAGGTATAGACCAAGGAAGCCCAGCTGAGGATGGTGGAAGTGTACTAGCCCAGCTGAGGATGGTGGAAGTGTACTAGCGGAAGGCTCAGTAGTTTAGGTCCCTTCTGTGTTCCAGGTTTGCGAGGTGACTAGAGACCTGTATTTGTCTTCTCTTTGCCTAAGTTTTCCTCAGGTATAAAATGAAGAAGGTTTTGTTGCTTATCTCTCTACAGTGAATGTTTGGAGTTTTCTGCTTGCTTGCTTGCTTGTTTGTTTGTTTGTTTGTTGGAGACAGGGTTTCTCCATGTAACATCCTTAGTTGTCCTGGAACTAGCTCTGCAGACCAGGCTGGTCTCTAGCTGACAGAGATCCACCTGCCTCTGCCTCCCAAGTGCTGGGATTAAAGGTGTGTGCCACCATGCCTGGCTTTGTAGATTTTTTTTTTAAAATAATCATTTTTAAAGTAAATACTTTGAAGAGAATTTCAGGGGTATAAGTGGTCACCAGCAGTCTGAGGTGCCACCTAGAAACTACATAGTACTTTGGAGCAAAACTGGAAAACATGCAGTTCCCAATATTGTCTTTTACGAAAAACAGGCTGAATTCTATTTATTAACGTTCTTCTCATTTTCCTTACCTATAACAAGCACATAATGACACTGACATTGACAGATGGCACTAAGAAAAAAAAATTAAATGTCTACAAAATACCAGTAAATTTAAGAAGTCCATTCCATCCTCTCCATGTTCTCGGAAATCTAGTAGGGAAATCATATTTTAACATCAAGTGATTTCTAAATATGGAGATAATGAAAAGCCGAAATTGTTTTACGGAGAAGGGAATGAGCTATGAAACTGCAAACAATGTTCTCAGGAAGTGAATGCTAAAACAAGCAGAGCTTTGATTTGTCGATTAAACTCCATCAAGGCTGTGCCTAACTGGCAGGATCAGATGGTAGACAAAGAAACAGCGCTTGCCTCTCAGGTTTGTTGTTCTGTTCGGTTCTCCAGGGTCAGAGCCCTCACACAGATGTGCTTTGCGTAACTGAACAATGCCCAGACTTTTCTGTGTGGTCTGCTGTCCTTCCAGAGAGGTTGTTGGCACACTGGCTCCAAGTTACTTTTTGGGGATGTCTCACTTTTTAGAAGTCAGCCTGGCAAACTGAATTATAACCTACTTAAAGAATGCTGCAAACAGCGGGCTCAAGAGAGTTTCCTTGACCAGATGCTTTGTGGCTTGTGAGTGACCTAGGACTTCTCGCCCACTCTAGGAAAAATAACGGCAAAGAAATTTAGCCTTTGATATTGCTATTATGTCCTGTACTCCAAGAGGCTGGGATGATACAAGAGGCCTGCATCAGTGTTGGGCTGCTGTGAAAATGGACCACAAATAGCGTGGCTTAAACTACAATCATTGCTTTCTCATACTTCCAGATTCTAGAGGTTCAAGTTCAAGGTATAGGCAGGTCCAGTGTCTAACAAGAACAATTCTCCTTGATATTCAGATGTCCACTTTTTCATGGGTCCTCACACAGTCTTTTTTCTGTATGCATATCCCTGTTGTCTTGTCATGATCCCAAACTTTATTTTTTATGAAGATCCCAGACAGAACAGATTAGGGCCCACCCCAAGGATTTATTTTATCTTAACCATCTCTTTAAAGTTTACAGAAAGCCACATTCTGAGTTACTGGGTATTAGAGCTTTAATTTTATTTTAGGGGATCCATAATTTAGTCCCTAACAAGGGTTGCCTTAGAGACTTAGGAACTAGGATCACATCCATCTTCGTAAAATATTAGGTGGCTTATGGGCAGAGGCAAAAGTGGACTGCCCCCTGCAAAAAAAAGTCAAGTTCAGAATCCAGGAGCATGTTGCCAGGTGCACTGTCATGTCAGTCCCAGAACCAGGTATTTTTGTGAAGACAAGATAAACTGACCCTCAGCTAGCCCTCTTCTCTCTCCTGAGCTTTCTGGATACACCTAGGTGCCCCCAGGACAAAGACTTGACCCCACCCGGTAGGAAAGCATGCCTCCTCATCGGTCCCTGCACCTCACCCAGGAGCTGTTGGTGGAGTTAGTATATGTTGAACTGGGAACCTGGACGTTCTCCTCTCCTGTGATGGTCAGTACAGGCTCCATAGTGATGCCGTAAGGTCAGAGCACGGGTCAGCAATGCCTATCAGAATAACAGACTACAGTGTGCTGCATCTTCAAACTTACTCTTCAGAGGGCACATGAGGGGCTGGCAAGAGAGTACCAGAACCAGAAAGAACAGGTTGGGGTGAGGAGGGGCTCAGAAACCATAGTATAAGCACTAAGAAAGCAACCTTTGTGTATCTGACCGCCACACACACCTTTTCCCTAAAGGTTTTGTTGCTTTGGTTTTCCCTGACCAGGGGAGGAGGAATCAGTATTGTCCTCAGCCATTGCCAGAAAACATACAGACCCTCTAATGTGTCTTTTCAGTCTATCATGGGCAGATGAATCATCCCTCCAAGATGATATCTCATCCATGCAGGATGGTGTTGGGACCATTTGGAGTCCTGGCCTCCAGCTGCTCTTCCCTGCTAGAGATATTTTCTTTCCTTGTGATTTGAGTTGCTGAAAGCTGTGTCAAAGTTGTTTACCAGCTCTGCTTCACGAGCACGTGTTGCCTTGAGGATCAGAGGATAAGGTTTTCACCTGTTGGCCCACCTGACTGTTGGGTATATAAGCCTCCATGGTGCTATTGAATAGAGGGCTTCTTACCAGTGACTAGAGGTCCGTGTCTCTGTCTGTCTGTCTGTGCTGTCTCTGTGTGTCTTTGTGTGTTTCAACCTCCAGCCCCTTGCCCAAAGCTTGCGAACTGTATGGTCGCGCATAGAGCAGAGACAGGCATTGTGCGCTGCAGGATGGTACCATGTAAGGCATGGAATGCTCCCTGTTGTGTCAAATGAACCCAAATGCCTGAGGCTTGGCATGCTAGAAGGTCCTGGTTGGCAGATGGCCTTCCAGGAGTCCTTCAAAGATTCAGGTGTTTTCCATTTTGTGATTCAATATTCAAGAGTCTCAGACATGCCCGTCAGGAAAGATGCAGAAAGAAAATGAGGATCTGCAGGGAGCAGTTTAGTCGCATTTCCTTGATCAGAACCATTATGGATTCTTATAGTAGAGCTGGAAGATGAGACGGTAGCCAGAGACACCAGGGAGGAAGGGGCATGATTTCCACAACAGCTTGTTGGCTATAGGGATCTACCAGGAACTATTTGTTGTTTCCCAATTATCCCCCACAAAGAACATGTCAATTTTATCTATGCTAAACACACGTTGTAAAGCAACAACATGCTAAGAATCCTCAACACGCTGTAAAATTGTTGGGAATAATCTGACATAATTTCAGAACAAAATCTTTAGGGGGATCTTTTTAAATGCTAACAACTTCCTGTCAGTGGGAGCTGGGGCTTTTCAAGAGACTTGAGCTAGGCTTTGCCTAGTTATAAGACTGCTTTTAACACCAAAAGGAAACATTTTGTTCTTGATGGAATCCAAATGAGTAGTTCCCCCCAAATATATATCCAATCCAATGACTAAAAAGAAACAAAACACAAAACCTCTATTTTTTTTTTATAGTCGTATTTGGAAATTGTGAAAAAGTCCAACGTATCTTTGCTAACTGCTGCAGATCCTGTGATTTCATCCCAGACTTATCACAGTTGCTGTGTCGTGGGATTGCAATGCACCAGGGTCCTTGGCTCGGGCTGAGTGGCCCGTGTACAAACTAACATCCTAGCTTTGCAGCTCAGGCTGTGGTAGTTACCGAGCCCCCTAACTCAGCCTATGCTGATGGTTTTGCAGAAAAGAGCCTTTCTCCAGAGTGGATGCAAGAACCCAAATTGTGTGCTCCTGAGATATCAGCCCGCTGCTTTCAGCCCAAAGTTTCTGAACTAAGCCATTGAGGATGGAGCCTTGACTTTACTGTTTTTCAAGTGCCCCAATATCATTCCTATAGGCACCTACTCTTCTCGTATTAGGACTCAAAACATGACACAGTTTTCACAGAACTAGCATAAACAGCTAACAGGGGGGAAAAACGTTTTGACTTTGTTTCGGTTTCTTATTGCTGTAACAAATCATAAACTTAATGTCAAGATGATACAAGTTTCTTATTGATTTGTTGTTGTTCTGTATGTGTCAGAAGTCCAAACCAAGAGTTCTGAGGCTGAAATCAAAGCCCTGTGGAGGCTCCAGGGAAGAATGTTTACAAGCTTCTGGCCGCCACCTGAATCCATGGTTCATGATCCCTATCTACATAAAAGACAGTGCCATAGCCTCTTCAAATCTCCATTTTTACTTCTACTGTCATATGACTGAGGCCCCCAAGAGGACCTTTGTAATTACAGTGTACTCATTCAGAGATCCTACAAAATTGAAAACAACTCTAGGTCCTTAATTTAATCACGTGTGCAAAGTCCCTTATATCCTGAGGTTATGTAGTCACAGGTTCTAGAAATTGGGATGTGAACATTTGGGGAAGGATGCATCATCCCACCTTCTGTGGGAACATTTAAGAATGGAGGAATGTGATAACTGTCTTTCTGGGTCTGGGTTACCTCACTCAAAATGATGTTTTCTTGATCCATCCAATTGCCTGCAAAATTCAAGATTTCGTCATTTTTTTCTGCTGGGTAGTACTCCATTGTGTAAATGTACCACATTTTCTTTATCCATTCTTCAGTCGAAGGACATTTAGGTTGTTTCCAGTTTCTGGTTATGACAAACAAAGCTGCTATGAACATAGTTGAGCACATGTCTTTGTGGCACGATTGAGCATCCTTTGGATATATACCCAAAGTGGTATTACTGGGTCTTGAGGAAGGTTGTTTCCTAATTTTCTGAGAAATCACAACACTGACATCCAAAGGGGCTGTATCAGCTTGCATCCCCACCAGCAATGCAGTTCCCTTTACCCCACAACCTCTCCAGCATAAGTTGTCATCAGTGATTTTGATCTTGGCCATTCTTACAGGTGTAAGATGGAATCTCAGAGTTGTTTTGATTTGCATTTCTCTGATGACTAAGGATGTTGAACATTTCCTTAAGTGTCTTTCAGCCATTTTAGATTACTCTGTTGAGAGCTCTCTGACCCAGAAAGACAATTATTACATGTACTCACTCATAAGTGGTTTTTAAACATAAAGCAAAGAAAACCAGCCCACAAATCACAATCCCAGAGAACTTAGACAACAACAAGGACCCTAAGAGAGACATACATAGATCTAATCTACATGGGAAGTAGAAAAAGACAAGATCTCCTGAGAAAATTGGGAGCATGGGGACCTTGGGAGATGGTTGAAGGGGAGGGGCGAGGTAGGGAGGGGAACAGAGAAAAATGTAGAGCTCAATAAAAATAATAAATTAAAAATATATTAACTCAGAAATAAAAGAATGGAGGAATGACAGTAAATAAATTTTAAAAAGGCAAAACAAACAAAAACATGCAACTTTCTAGAGATACAGAGAAAGATGCTTGAGAGTGTTGTTCCAACAGCCAGGGAAGAGGAGAGCCTTCACAGGTAAGGATTCCAGGTTGACTCTTTGTGCGACGCACTGTTCCTAAGCCTCCAGTTCCACTGGAACATTAGGTTTCCCTGTAAGCAGACCAACGAAGGCTTTCCGGCTTTTTGCAGTAAGAAGAAGGGGAGAGGGCAGGAAGCTACGGGTTTTCTTGCTTGCAACAGATAAAACATCAGTTATAATGAAAAGAAAAGGCTAACTCTGTTAAGCACAGCTGCTGTCTCTTTCCTTTGCTGCGACATGCAGATACCCACAGGCATGGCATTGCCCTCCAACTGAAATCCTTTTAAAGAACAAAGGAAAATTTGTTACAGGCCTAAAATCTGGAGGCCAGTGCCATCCCACCTGATGTCTAGGACGAGTTGCTGCCTCTCAGTGTTCTCAAACCACCCATGGGTGAGAGCGTCTCCTCCTCCCCCTCAGGTCCCACTGTGGAAGCTTGTGATTGCAGAGGACACACTTTGATAGATTACAGATTGTTTTCAGCAGCTGACCTAGACATAACATCACCGCTTCCTGATTATATTGATATATGCTTCTATTATTTGCTTATTTGCGCCTCCAGAAACAATTCGTTTTTGCTGTTTTACCGTAAACAACACTGCAAGGCCTCTGTATTAAATCATAATTATTTACCCGTGCAGTTCATGCACCTTTGTCCCTGGGAAACCTAGTGACGTGAATTTACAGGAACATCAGGGTATTTCTCACCAACAGTTTCCTGTTATTGATGCTTTTGTTTGGTTGTGATCTTTTTTTTCACTCATTCGGTTTCTCAAGGGAAAAACAAACAGGCACGTGACAATGATCCCGGTCATGAGAGCTCTTCTGGGGACCTCTGTGAAGGGCTGAGCCCTCTGACAAAGCCAGACGCTGTGGGATTGTGTGGACGACAATTGGTTATCACTTGTTTGTTCCCTCGGTTTTCCCACGCGCTTCAGATCTCTATCTTAGTGAACGTGCTTCATTCTGTAAAAGAAACACCATGGGCCTGAAAGAGACTGTCCCGAGATGAAAACAAGAAACTTGTTGGTGAGATGCCATTGATTATTATGAACTCCAAAGTCTAAATTTTCACTGGACAAATAATTGGTTAGGTCGCTCATGGACCTGTGAGTTCTTCTCAGCTGAAGTAGAAAATTGAATTTCCAAAACTTGGACACTCAGGAAATGTGCCCAAACTACTGAGTCTTTTCGTGTCCTTAGCCTAATACACAGCCATCACAGTTTTCAAGGTTTGCTTTTAACAAAGCAGTGAGAATCCTTATTCTCAAAAACATTCGGGAAATCTTCACAGCTTTTTATAAACCCCTCTGTTTATCAATATGCTGTTTCATGGGAACCCATGATCGTCCAGAATTCTGCTGCCAAGATGTCAGCCATCAGCTAACAATGACTATTTAAATTTAAATTGATTAAAATTAAATGACAGTAAAGTTTCCTTTTCCTTTCTTCCCTCCCTTCCTTACTCCCTCGCTCCTTCTTCTCTCCACTCCCCCTCCCCTTTCTCTCCCCCTCCTATCTCTCTCTCTCTCTCTCTCTCTCTTTCTCTCTCTCTCTCTCTCTCTCAACTAGCCACATTTCAATTGTCAGCAGCCTCATCAGGGACAGTTCCAAATATGAACTGTCCCATCCCATCGCTGCGCAGAGCCTCACCTGGTGTGACGCTCTGGGATGCACCTGGTGTGACGCTCTGGGATGCACCTGGTGTGATGCTCTGGGATGCACCTGGTGTGACACTCTGGGATGCACCTGGTGTGATGCTCTGGTATGCACCTTGTGTGAAGCTCTGGAATGCACCTGGTGTGACACTCTGGGATGCACCTGGTGTGACGCTCTGGGATGCACCTGGTGTGACACTCTGGGATGCACCTGGTGTGATGCTCTGGGATGCACCTTGTGTGAAGCTCTGGAATGCACCTGGTGTGACACTCTGGGATGCACCTGGTGTGACCCTCTGGGATGCAGCTTTAGCCTGCACTGAACTCAGGGTGGTTAGTTAGTATCGAAAGTGGCAGCTAAGTGTTCACATTTACAAGCCTTTCTTTCTCTCTTTCCTTCAGTGAGAGGAGACCTCTTAGACCCCAATCTTGCGCCTCTTCTCAATTCCCCTCAGTTTTCATTCTGAGTCAAGAGTGTCCTTCAGGAACTGCGCCCACTGGGACAGGCTGACCATCTTCCTAGTGGTCATTCATTCTCCTCGTTTTCCTCAAAATATCAAACACCTGCGAGCACAGCATATCAGTATAAGAGAATCAGTTGTTCAAAAATTCTGTTTATTGGGCCAGTAAGCTGGCTAGGCCGATAAAGGCACTGGCTACGCACACCTGATTAAACATGCGCTGGATCACCAGATCCCATGGCAAAAGGGGACAACTAGAGAACATGTACACTGTGACACACACACACACAGGCACAGAAATTAGACACAATCATTTTTTAAGAACTTAAAAGTCTGTTTATGTTCCAACTGCTTTCGACGTGACACCTTTTCCTTACACAGTCTCAAACACTGTCTTGCCTCACCCCCTCCCCCCCCGTCCCCATCAGCTTCAGCACGGAGTCTAAACAGTTGTCCCAGACATCATAATGCTTGGCCTCTTAGAGCTACTGAACATAGTACACATATATGTCTCATATTTTAAAAAATAATAATGAAACATAATGACAGAATTCATTTAATCTAAGCATTGTTTTCAAAACTTGGTTCAAGGCATAGCTGCACACTGTAAACATTACAAGATAAACAGTGGCATTGTAACAAGAATGGAGGGGAAGTGCTTAGCCAAAGTGTATCTTCAATTTAAGGACATGTGGTCCTGGTTTTAACTTAAGCGGCACTAGAAAATTCTTTGTCAGGCAAAGAAAAGATAGACTCCTTCTACCCATTTAGTACCTAGGACACCTTCGGTATGATGGTGGGGAGAGATTTTCTCCACCGAGAAGGACTTTCGCATATGTGGGTTGGATCTCCTGCCAAGATTTTATCACCACCTGAAGCAGTTCCTGCGGTAAAATTGCAAATCAGGTTTCCAGCAAACTGCCAGGCTCCCTTCCAGTCTTAGATTTGAGGCTGGAGTGATGGCTGGGCCCAGCTGCTTTCACAGAGCCACTCCACGGGACACAGCTCTGCAGTGTCTCTCTTCCTTTACGAAACACCCTAGACTGGAGGCCACCAGCCTTGTTGTCCCTCACTTTCTTCATCTACACCCCGCCTCTCTCGCAGAGGATCCCAGGAAGACTACACACCTTATCCTACTTACAGACCCCAGAACCCCTAGCTCATGGTAGGTGTATAGTAATAAATGTGTTAATTTTATTCTCTTTGTATTCACATAGGCAATCCAATGAGCAGGCACTTACTGGATATGTAAGACCTAGCCAGCACGGTCTTCCCTCACTAATAACTGCCATTGGAGGCAGAATGTGACAAATGGTTGAGAGGTGACAAGTGGACACCCGTGAGAGCACAGGAAGGACGCTGCTTCAGGTCTGCACAGTTTCGGGGAGCAGCAGCTCTGACTTTTTCTTTTGCCAAGAGTCCTAAGATGCTGGGAATGGAAATGGGGCAAAGACATTCACTGGATGGATGGATCCAAAGTCAAAAAGTGTAGGAGGTGTGTGTGGGGGAGAGGCACTCCCACATAGCATAGCCCTGGGAGTGTTAAAGAGCACTGAGAGATCAGTCTGTCTTCAAAGGCCAGTGCAGGCCTGTACAGCCTGTGGTCTGCCGGCTCCATATAGCTAAGGATAGCTATGAGCGCCGCCCAACACAAACCATAAACTTACTTATGTCATTATGAGATTCGGAGAGGGGCATGCTTGGTTCTTGAGTGTGGACTTTGTGGATGACAACAGCAATATGATGTCTCAGTGTCAAAAGGTGGACACACCTGGAACTTAATTAGACGTGGTGACCTTGTAGAAAGTCTCTCTTATCCCCTGCTGTGGCACACACAGAGAATAGCTGTTCGTATAGCACAGCGTGGGAATGGATGAGGCTGCCTTTGACAGTAGCCAGCTAGAGCTGCTGTGAAGGTTAAGGGTTCATCACTTCCGAATGCCTGTAACTTAACGTGACATAATTGGTGTCACGGCACATGGAGGCAGGGGTAGGATCTCTGCTCTAAGCAACGGGGACAGGAGAGGCTTTGAGAGCAGGCTGTCGTCACCAGACTTCCTAGTCTCTTGTCAACAATCCAAACCATAAGTACATGTCAGCTGATGTCCAGAGCATGGTGGATGTCTATAGGGGAAAGATCTCCTTAAATACTGGGCTTTGGTTTAGTCTTCTATTTACAAAGCTAATTGTTTGAATAAGGGTGGCTGGCTTAACAATGTATTTAAATACATAAAAGTACCATTTATTTACATCCAGTTTCCTGGTGGGAATTGTGATACTTATGAAATCAAAGCTCGCCCATGCCCGAATGACCAGTCAAGCTATCTCCACTGTACCATTTATTTATATCTTGTTTCTTGGTGGGAATTGTGATACTTATGAAATCAAAGCATTCCCATGCCCGAATGACCAATCAAACTATCTCTTCTCCAGAACAAGAGAGTTACAAGAGGAAATGTAATAATCATTTGCCTGAACTGTAATCCTTGGCTTAAGTTCCAGTCTTTGCTCATAACACGTGCTTTCAGTTTTTCTGAACTCCTTAGGAAACTTTAAACATATATTCAACACTGAAAATGATAAAGGTTGTTGCTCAGCCTGGAGGAAACCCCCAAGGTGTGTTTTTGTCTAACCTTTTAGGTGTCAAGATGCTCTGGGGCCAGCAAGACTGCCAGAGATTTCCCAGAATTCCTGTGAATAAGTCATTTCACTTTATCTTTTTTTAAAGATTTTGTGTGTGTGTGTGTGTGTGTGTGTGTGTGTGTGTGTGTGTGTGTGTGTATCTGTATACAAGGATGTGCATGTAGGTATCCTTGGAGAAGAAAGTGTGGGATCCCCTGGAGCTGAAGTTACAGGCAATTGTGAGCCACCTGAAGTGGTCCCAGGAGCCAAACTCAGGTCCTCTGCAAGAGCAGTACTTGCTCTTAGGCCATCTCTCTAGCCTCTGTCCTTGGTTTTTCTCTATATTTTAAGAAGACACTTAATTAGGATAAAAACAAACATGACTGATCTTAAAATTTTTTAAAACACCAATAAAATGGTTCCTAATGATAAAAAGACACTTAATGCTAATATATTTTAACACAGAATCTGTATAATAACGTCTTGGCTACTTTGAAGGTTGGAAGGGAAGAGAAGCCAGAGTCTTACTCACACAATGCTGTCTTTGATTGTTTTAGCTCAGAGATCCAAGATGTTTTTTAATGGGCTTCAAATGTTGGAGAAGAATTAGGTATGCACTGCCAAATTCTTTCAGCAAAAATGTTAGACATGCTTGATAAATATACAAGACACAGGTATGTGTGCATGTATAAGAATATGCTTGATAGAGCGAGGTGGAGGCAGCTTCCATTGGCTCATGAGAGTCAAAGACATGTCTCTCCCCAAATCCAAGTTCAACAAAATTAGATTTGAAATTAGATTTGAAATTGTTCATGGTGAGCTATTTATACCACAGAAATCTGAGAGGGCTAATGTTTATATATTTATTCTTATACACATGTGAATATGCTTGTAAATGCATATGCTCATATACTGATATGTATGTATACATTTGAAGATTGAGTAAGGTAAGAACAGATAAAGATATAAGGAAAGAGCTTTGACAGGTAGTGGTGGTACACAACTTTAATCCCATCACTTGAGAGGCAGAGGCAGGAGGATCTTTGAGTTTGAGTCCAGCCTGGTTCTATACAGCAAGTTCCAGGACAGTCAGGGCTACACAGAGAAACCCTGTCTCAAAAAAAAAAAAAAAAATCCCAAACAAGCAAGAAAAACAAACGAAGAAGAAAAGAGCCTTCAGAGTTAAGAAAACATCACGAAGGGACCGGGGACATAGTCAAGGTAGAATTCTTGCCTAGAAAAGAAAAAGATACTGAGTTTTAGCTAGGCATGGTGTTATAGGGGGGAGGGGGCAGCAGGATCATCATGAGTTCAAGGCCAACCAAGCTACGTAGAGAGAACCAAACTGGAAAGAAAGGGAAGAACTCTGTTAGAACTGGTGAGTTAATTGGAGACTTCTGGCAGTGGAAATAATATAATTTAATACGTGTTTTTAAAAAATGAGAATAAATAGAGAGACTAGGGCTGGCGAAGTAGCCTGTTGTCACTGAGTGAGATCAGGCCACACCCTCCTTCCTCCTAAAGAAAAGAACAACCCTTCACTCCTCTGTGCAGAGGGAGTTTCCTCTTCTAAAGCCTTAGCACCACTACCTTCAAGCTACAGGCTGCCACCCTTTAGGGGTGCCATCCTTTTGGGAAGCCCTCCTTTTGGGGCGCTGTTCTTTGGGGTGTCACCCGTTTTTGGTGTCATCCTTTTGAGGTGCTGTCCTTTTAAGGAGTAACCCTTTTTGGATGCTGTGCTTTGGGGCACTGTCCTTTTGGGGTGCCATCATTTTGGGGTGCCATTCTTTTGAGGTGCCACCCTTTTGGGGTGCATCCTTTGGGGTGCCATCCTTTTTGCGCTGAGTCTTCCCTAAGGGAAACGCTGGAGTTCTATTTTGTTCTACGCAGTTACTCCTGTTTACAAAGTCTTTTGCCCTCCCACCATGTCCCAGCTACATCTGAGCTAGTGGGAGAAATTCTTCAGTACAGGCAGCAGTGTGCCCGATGTGGGGCAGACTACAAATGTCTCAGAGGCCTGTCATTGTGTTGTCTCCTTGAGAGAAAGAGGCTTCTGATGACATTTATCTGTCCACTTGCTGTACCAGTTGTCATGGCTACTGAATACAAGCTAATGCTGGACAGCTGATTTGTCCAAAGGTCAGTGTCGGTACTGAATAACAGAAAATAAGTGAGTTAGGTGGGAGATGAACTCATCTCACAGGAAGTTAGATATATACTGGCTGTATATCCAACCCACTGTATATGTAACCCACTCCTCCCAGTCTCTTGCCTAGTAAATACCTACGTGTAAGCCTTTTTGTTGGGATCTACATCAGGGGGACACAAATCAAGGCAAACCATCATGTCTTTAGGATAAGATAAGAATTTTGCTTTCACTGGTATCTAGATTTCAAATGTAAGATACTCTCTTTAATGAGCGATGGTGTGCTGCAGGACCCTGGGACCAGCACTGCTGCTGACTTAGTCTTCCACATTCCAGTCACTGGTAACAGCTTGTTTTGTTACTTGTCTTTGAGACAGGGTTGCTCTGTGTAACAGCCTTGGCTGGCCTGGAACTCACAGAGATCCGCCTGCCTCTACCGCCTGAGAGCTAGGATTGAAGGTGGGTGTTGCCACCTTAAACATATTTTCACCCTGAGACTTTATCTTTTTGCTTTAGCCTTTGATTCTTTCCTGTTCCTCTTTACTCTCAACGCTAACCAAGGAAAGGCAGCTGTCAGCACACTCTTCCTCCTCATTGAGGCTTCTGTTTCCTTTGCTCCTTTGTTGCTGATTTTCCAAGAACCGTGCACTCATCCTCAGTTCTGTCTCTGCATTCAGGCTACGGCCATCACCTCTCCTAGAATTTTTATTTTAAAATTATATTTTACATTTTGGGGATTTTTAAAAAGCTGGTTTGCTTTCATAATTCTTTGCTCTGAACACATTTCTTTCTATTTGCACATAGATACTATTTCTGTATAAAGATTTAAGTTTATTCAAGGTCCTTTGTTTCTACCCCCCAAAATCTCATTTTTAGCAGGTTTATGCTCCAGTTATTGATTTTTTGCATGTTTTTCTGAACAGTGTTTTATAATGTTGATATTCAGCCATATTGTTGAGTGGAAGTTTGAGGGTTTGTGACTTTTTATTTTGTACTGTCTTCCTCCCCTGAGTAAGATTCTCCATTAATGGTTTTGTAGTCTTCTCCACCAGATGCCACCTACTCTGCACGGCCCCTGGCAGGACACAAAGCTTGCATAGGAATATTTTACGAAGAGACCTCAGATGCAGCCACCTAAGTTCTTTGGACAATGTTGGCAGGTCTCCTCTAATTCCAAAGCTTTCCCAAACCATCTTCCCTGGAAGAGTGTAATGGTCTGAAAGAAAATGGCCCCCAGAAGGAGTGGGGCCATTGTTAGGAGGTGTGGCCTTGTCGCAGTAGTCAGAGCCTTGTTGGAGGAAGTGAGTCACTGTGGAGGTGGGCTTTGAGGTCTCATATATGCTCAAGATACCACCCAGTTCTACAGACCACTTCCTGTTGCCTGCAAGATGTAGGACTCTGAGCTACTTCTTCAGCTCCACATCGGCCTGCATGTAGCCATATCCCATTATGTAATGGACTGGACCTCTGAACTGTAAGCCAGCCACTTCAGTCAAATGTTTTTCTTCATAGCAGTGGCCATGATGGTGTGTCTCTTCACAGCAATAGAAATCCTAACTAAGACAAGGGATTTCAGCCTCCTTTCACATAAGCCGAAGTCTGCCCTCTCCTTCCATTTCAATTGAGTCTGGTTCATGTTTTCTGTTTGGCACAAATGCTTTGGTCCTGATTTTCCTTACAGAACCAAACCTCTAGCTCCAACTCAGTACTCAGTATGCCTATGACTTCAGTCTTGCTCACCACAGTTTCTCAGCATGTCTTGGCTTCAGCCTCACTCAGCTCAGTCACCCAGCATGCCCATGGCTTCAGCCTTGCTCACTATAATCACCTGTCTCCCATTTTATGAAGACTGTTCACGAAGATACTTTTTTTTTGGTCTTTTTATTATTTTTCTAAATTTTGTCAAGGTATGTGTTTGCAACAAAAGGCATTACTTAAGATTGATCATACTGAGACTTGGCAGAAGTCTGTTATGACTTCAATATTCAACAACAAACATGTTTGCAATTTTTCCTAAAAATAAAAAAAGCACAATATATTAAGTCTTAGGTCTACTGAAAACATGAAATGGGAACTCATTTTAAATTGCAGAGGGTAACTTTGTATTTCAATTTTTTAGTTTTTCTTCTATTAAAATTTTCTTCTATAAAAAATCTTTGGAGACTTTTTAAAAATATTGGTGACTATGTGGTTTGACAGCAGCAATTTTGGTTCTTGACTATTATGTTATAAATAGTTTCCATTTTTTTAAAAAAAACAAACAAAAATCTGGCCTGGCAATATGATGTTTAAGAACTAAATACTAGGCTGAATATTTTAAGTATAAAGTTAATGACAGGTTTAGGGGCCCACAAAAATATTTGTCAAAGATCTTCCATTTAAACAGTAGGATAGGAAGAGGAAATTCAATATATCTATCTAGAAAGCATTTGGTCGAACTTCTTCCTATTCTCTCATTCTTTTGTTGAAACTCCATCAGGTGGAAATTAACAGTTCTCAAAAGAAAATTTTATCTTAATAGTTGGTGTCAAACATACTTCAAAATTCTTTCTTCAATTTTACTTACTTCACATTTCTGCAGAGTTTCTTCTTTAAAGAAATTCTGGTAGTGCGTGCCTTTACTCCTAGCACGGCTGAGGCAGAGGCAGGTGGCATCTCTGTGCGTGCTGGCCACATGTCTCATTCCCTTTCTTTACAATTATTTGCAATCATCTGGGGGTTCCGCTTACCTCTCTGTGTTTTGCCTTTGTTCTCAGGCTGGAACAAGCTGGCTTCTCTGCCTCTCAGACATCCCCGTGTCTGATGGATAAATACAGCTTGTCTTTCTAACCCTCCATCGGATTCCTTGCCACCATACTTCTGGTAAATAGCCCTTATGATTCATTTGGTAGACTTGGGGGATCAAGTTTTCAGATCAACTTGGGCAAACAGGACTGAAGGACCTTGAGTCATAGATAACATTCATCATGACTGCAGTTGGTACCGTCTTCCTTGGGCATCCATATTCAGGCAAAGTTAGAGTATACTCGCAAATGATAAGGGGGAAAGAGCTGCTAGGTAGGTAACAAAGAATGTTCATTAAACTGTCAATGTTTCCATTAAAAAAAAGGGAAATAAAACTATTCGATATCAGGCATTGATTTTTCTCATCAGTCTCTAATCCAGATTTGTATTGTGCCCAAGTGACAAAGCTATACTTCAAACATCTCCATCTACATGGTCCATGGGTACTTACTGTGTCTTAGACAGAAAGTATATACTCTCACTTCATAAACAAACACCTTCCTGGCATCCAAATTTAAAGTCCAAATCCATCCTCAGTTTTCATCCTTCTCTTGGCCCTTGTATAACTGCTCACCAAATTCTTGTTGACTATACCACACAAGCACACTTAAAATTGTTTCTTTTTTTTTTTAAGAAAATAAAAGTCACAATGATAGTCTTTGGAACTAGTCATCTGGGTTCTTTCTATTTTTCATCTTTTATATAGAGCATTATCTCCACCATGTCATCCTGAGCATCTGTTGTTTGCTACAGAAGAAAGGCATCAATCAGCTTTCATGAAGCAGCACCAAAGACTTTCTTGAGCAGTCCATGAGTTTCCTGTAAAATCTTTCTACTTTCTGGATTCATTAGTCATGTAAAATTACTTAAAGACCATCCTAGGCCTGATTGTGCAAATTCCCGTGCTTTCGTTCTTGCCCCCATTGCCTCTTCCTTGGAACACACTATTCCTGAGCAGACCTCTTCAAATCTCAGTTACTCTTTTTTGGCTCTCTTCTCCGAGTCCCTGGTAGACTTGTACCCACGACCATTCAGACCTGTTCCCATTATTTTTTCCTCTCTGCATCATTGTCTGTCTTGGGAATTGTGAGTTTACTTTTTTTTTGCCATTTTTGTCTGGTTCACGAAGGTGTTAGTAAATATAGTGAATCAATCAATCAGCTGGAAGACAGCTTGTGAGAAAGAGTAGGGCTGATCAGTCAAAACAAGGATCATATTAATTAATTTGTTCAGTCATAACTACACACTTATGCCTCTTCTGACATGTGTGAAACAGACCAGACTCATCAGGAGCACACACAATGGCCTCCCTGTCCTTAAGCTTCCGTTCTTCTTAGTATGAGAACAAAGAAGTAACAATTCAAGGTAATTCTGAGACCAGCTCCACCATCTTAAAATCCTCTTTACAAAGAATGTTTCCATTTTTGCCACTTGAACATTTTGGATATTCTGTCTAGGGTTTCTTCAGCCTTGATGGAGTTGTGGTGGTTTTTTCTCTGGTTCCTGACTACTGTCTAACCC
The DNA here is from genome assembly GCA_004026605.1 of Ondatra zibethicus. NCBI lineage: Eukaryota > Metazoa > Chordata > Mammalia > Rodentia > Cricetidae > Ondatra > Ondatra zibethicus. The sequence goes on along the minus strand of PVIU01002365.1, from coordinate 149,833 downwards.
AAAGCCCAAGAGTATAGTGGTGAGCTATTGCAATAGTTAGAAGGGTTATGACCCTGAAAACCATATTTTGGTTGTGCATAAATAGCACACAGCATGGATTTCTCAGCCATCTCTCCCCAATCTAAGGTATTACCTTTAAATGTGAAAAGCTATTTCTGTTTGACCACTTTTTCTCTTCAGATTGATTAAAAAACAAAAATAAAACAAAAACAAGGATGTGTGCTCTCATGATTACTTATGGAATTTCCTTTTAGTTTATTTTTTCCCCTCAAATTCAAGATGCTCTATTTCACTTCTGCCTTCATATTTTTTTCCCAGAAATAGTTTTATCCTCTTTTACAGTTATTCCAAACTTAAGTAAGAGGACTGCTCCCTGGAGATCTGGAGCTTGGGTTGGCAAAGGACGCTTTCTGGAGGTTTAATGACCATAGCAAAAGAAGAGCACAAACATAGTGTTCCCATAAAATAAAGTCCCAATAAAATACCATGGTGGTTCCCCCAAGCTGATCGATAGCATAAAGACGCCCCCTGTAGGCAGAAGAGTAAGCTGCAAAAAGAAGGAACTCATTCCAGGCAAAGGATCAGGAAAGGTCAGCACTTGCAGCTCCACTGGGAAGTGTGTTCTCTGCAAAGAATCCTGAACCCCAATTAGCCCTCCAGGTTGGGTAATTGTCACAATCATCCTTCCCTGAGATATCAACTACTACAGTTATTCAAGTTTGGATCTTGAATAACCCACAAAAAGCCCATCTTTGGTTTTATCCCAAACCAAAGATTTGGTTCCCAGATTGTTGTGAAATCTTTAAGAGGTTGGGCTTTGTAGAAGGAACTCGGGTCATTAGGAGTATGCCCATGAAGGGAACACTAAGACCTCAGCTTCTTCTCTCTTGAGAAACACAGGCTTCCTTCATTGTGTGCTCTTGGCATGGTGTACAAGACCATCACAGACCTAAAACAAGGACCAAAAGACTAGGGATTGAAATCACTGAGAAAACATACACACCAGACAAACAAAACACACCTTAAAGTTGATTATCTTTAAGTTGCTCTTCTGCTCTTTAAGTTGATTATCTCAGATATTTTACCTCAGTACTGGAAAGCTGCCTAAGACACCTACTTTGAGACGGAAATTGACATGCAGGTGATTTACTACTAGGCAGCTCTCTCATTGTGTCACATTTGGAATGAACAGAGAAAGAAAGATGGAGAAGCTGACTCATGACTCTCTTCCCACAATGCCTCGGGGGAACCTGCTGGAAATTCTAAAGCTAGGAGAACCATCCAGAGCTTTCCAAATTGGGACAAGGGAACCGGGTGTTCAGACTTTTGCGTTTTCATGCAAGCAGCCCTGCAGAAAGGTTGTCTTCAGTGACACAGTCCCAGCGGCACACCCGAGGGCATCTCTTGGCCAGCAGTCTATCCAGCAAAAGTGTGAGCCCTCTTCACCCAATGTGGGAACTTTCAGGGCAGCGCTATGTGACTGTGTCTGTAATTTTCAGCTGCTGATGGCTCTCCAGCATGGGTTGTCAATGTTTCCCACAGCAGCCTGCTCCATGCCTCCCCTGACTGTGGCTGAGATGTGTCAACACCCTGTCCAGCACAGAACAGCTTCAGTGCAAACTTGCTCAATGCCGAGCAAACACCAGGGCCCACAACACAGGCAGCCCTTGGCAAAGCCACAAGAGAATGTGAAGGAACTTGACTTGCAAACTCAAGATAAATAAATCAGATTGTAAGCCTTGGAAGCCAAAGAGAAATGAAAACCAAATTTACAGTCCATTGGGCAGGAAGGAGTCTACGGGAGAGGAGATTTCTCAGTTTTCTGGTCAGAAAGTAGGGAGAGCCTGTGCTGGATACTTTTCTTACTATTGTGATATAAGAAGAACAAAAGTAACTTCGAGAAAGAGGAGTCTATTTCAGCCGGCAGGTTAAGGGTACAGTTCATCACAGCAGGAAAATCATGACCGCAGGAGCTGGAGGCAGCTGGTCACATGGCAGCCACAGTCAGGAAACAAGGGATGAATATTGGCGCTCAGCCTGCTTTCTCCTCTTTATTGAGTCTGGGGTCCCAAGCCATGGAAGGGTGCTGCCCACATTTTGGGCAGGTCTTCCCATTTCATTAACATCATCTCCACACTCTGCTTTGGTGTCACTCCCAGATGGCATCGCCCATCCCAGACTTCAAGGATCCATAAAGGCCCAAAGATTGAGGCTCTACTTGGCGCAAAAATGAGCAGATGAGACTGTTCTAACCTGCCCATCAAGGCTCCTATCAGCAAGGTATCATTCCGTGTCTCTGCTTCCTTGTCTGATTCTCTGTCCCGTCTCCTTACCAAATACTGGGTAACACGAAATCACTCCCTGGTGTTGTAGAGGTACTCTTCCCTTGAAGAGACGGAACTTCACATTTTGCAAAATGAGGGTCAAACATAGTGCCTCTCAAGAGCATCCTTGGAGCTTACAAGATGGTTTGAGTTAATGTGTACATTAAGTGAGGAAATTTCAAAGAAGTAGTGTGGTTTCATCTACTCTTCTTGACCAAATGGAAGAGATCAAGTTCTAGAACCTTCTTTATTCATCTTTCATTGCTTTTAACCAATCACAGACCAAACTTGTAAACTTCAGGAGACAACCATGAAAAGGAAATTTTCCCATGTACATTTTACCCTCGGGTTTAAGTCACCTGGAAACTAAAATATTGAGTCCCTATTGCCACCAGACTATACTGTACACCAAATGCTTGGCCCAGAGACAAGAGAGAAACAGATAGGTTTCTGTTTGTCCAGAGCATACAGCCTTACTAGAATCCCAGTGTCTAAGCAACTGGTAAATAATTGTGGCTCTCCATAGATGCCTGCAGAGAGGCTACATGAGGCTCAGAAAATATATCAGAGAGAAAAGTCACCAACCAAAGAGGAGAGTAGATGTCTTCAAATGAACAGCTGAACTAAAATCTGAAGAATAAGAGTTACTTTGGCAAATGATAGGAGTTGAGGGGATCACAACCTGCCATAAACCAGTGGGCAGGTGAGCGAGGTAGGCAAGCTTAGTGGGAGATAACTCAAAACTTTGACTCAAAAAAGAAAAAACTGAAACTATAACTATGTTAGAGTTTCAGCTATGGTGTCAGCAAGAACAATATAAGATCAAAGGGCATTTCTCTTGCCCTCTGTATTACTTACATGTCATTGTGTTTTATAGGAAGCCATGAATTTATCCCTTGACCTCAGCATCCTCCTTGGACTCAGGCCTCCGACTGCCAATCACATTCATGATATAATACTTACAGTTCTGGTGGATAAAATATAATTTAAGACCTACAAGAGGCCGGGCGGTGGTGGCATACGCCTTTAATCCCAGTACTCGTGTACTTTAATCACAGAGGCAGGCGGATCTCTGTGAGTTCGAGCCCAGCCTGGTCTACAAGAGCTAGTTCCAGGACAGGCTCCAAAGCCACAGAGAAACCCTGTCTCGAAAAACCAAAAAAAAAAGACCTACAAGATGAAATGATAGGATATTAGGCTGGGCCTTAAAGGCCAGTTACCCATCTCACTCAGTTACAAAAGAGGAAACAAGGAAATGGACTAAGGTGCCCAGTTCATATCACTAGTTAGTCGTGCAGAGTGGAGTCATGTCTCTTGGTACCTAAGTATTGTCATCCTGTCGAGGTTGGGTGTTCACATTCCTTGAACTTGTCTATGTGACCATGCCGATGGCCGGTGTGTCTCTGCACATTTGTGCACTCAGCTCTCTCACATTGGAGACATTCCTGCTGGCTGCTGCTGTAACATCCAAATTCATCAGTGCTGTATGCATGTGTGCTCCCTCAGACCAGGGAGAGCAGATTTGGATAGGCCTGGGTCATTAGGATTAAGCACTGAGACTCCCCAAACACAGCATAGCCCAAGATTTTTCTTCTGCAGCAATCAGAGGAGTTCTGTGGTTATTAGATGTCTCCCCTGACTCACCTGGTCCTAGGGAGTAGACGATCCTAACCAGGTGTTGTAGCATCTGGACTCAGCCAAACCAAGGCCAGCTGGACTCACCTCTGTTATGTGAGTCAATCCAGACACCCCTCTCCTTTGAGTGGCATTGCATCTCAAGGAAACCCATCCTTAATTGAGACTATCCTTAAATTATGAATGGATTTACTATATCTTACTTGCCAAACATCATAGCCTAGCAACACAGTGCATCATAAAGTGTCAGTCACTTCTCTCCATGACCAGAAAGTACAGCTCACTCCCACATCACAGGAGATTATCATTTTTGCTAGACTAAAAAAAAAAGATTGAAAATTGACACTCAAAAGGCAGTTTCTACTGAATGGATGCTACTTTTGTAGCATCATAAACTGAAATTTTATAGGTCAAACCAGTCGAATCCACAGAAAAGGCTGTGGCACTGGGCTTCTTTTTCAGAAGATAAATTTGTTCCTGTAAACAAGCAGAGGTTTTTCTCTCAAAATATACTCACGCACCCAGAAGCTACTCATTCATGAAACAGCCAATGGACTCCTGCCGGAAGTCTGAAAGTTTTAAGAAGCTATGCACACTCAGAAGGGAATGACTTTCGGAATGAGGCACTACTTAGTGAAGCCTCTCAAGGTCATGGGCAAGCTATGCTTCCCACCTGTGTCAGCACGCGCGTCAGACCAGCCTCGACGAAATCTGTATGTTCCGTGGTAGGAACGTGAGGATTAGAATTATTAAACAAAAGGAACAGAGATGTGAGAGAAATAAGAGACAGAAACACAGAACAGCATTGGGAGGGAAAAATCAGTGAACACTGACTGAGTCTGCCTGTGTTTATCTTCCACATGCTGATATACTTCACTCCAGAAGGGAAGGGGGGAGGCGGCAGACTTCATTAACAAGATATAAGGGATAGACTTGAATTCTCTGACCTTTGGTCCAGGTGGAGCGGATCCACCTTTATACCTAAAATATTAATTAACCACACCCTAAGTCAGCATCTCTTGTTTGTAGCCACATCTGTTATCAACAACTTTGAAAGAGCAAAAACATGCTCTAATTCTCTGACCTCCAGTCAAGGTAGAACAGGCTCACATCTGTGGTCCCTCGCAACACCCATCTGAAAAAAATGGTATAAAGACAGAACCTGCCTTCAGAAGTTATGAGAATGAACAAATGAATATATATAAAGCACTTAGAGCATGTGCGTATCAAAACCACAATACTCATTAGCTATATTGTAAGTAGTATGTAATTAGTGATATGGAATTATTATTTATGTAATATGCAATTAGTAGTACTAATTATTTATTTCTATTACTTTAATTTTGTGGTGCTGGGGATTAAGAACCCAAGACCTCATGTAGTCTAGGCAAACAAACTGAGCTATATTCCAAACCCTATTATTATTGCTATTATTTGTTAAACAGATCTCAATGGATAGGCAGGAGGGGGAACCAGATATAAAGGAGTAACAGAGTTTCTGGGCTGCAGAAAGGGAGAGAAGAGTGTTCAACTCCTTAGATCCCAGAGAGTCAGCCACATCTTCCCAGCTTTCTGTATCTGTATAATATCTTCCTATTCATCCATCTGTAACCACTGTGTTTTAGGTGGGTCTCTGTTCTTTGCAACCAATAAATTCAAACAAAAGCATCATGTCCACAAAACACGATGCAGCTGAAACCAGAAGACCATCTTGTTTCTGTAACTTACAGACATTCAGGACCTGAAAATATTCCCTTGAAATCCATCTTCTGCACAAAGAGCTGAAAGGCTGATGTGTCTCTGATGGCAGGTGCCAACATCACCCCCGACACGTGGCTCCCTTGCTAGGCTAAACAAGAAATCTGGTCCAGCAGTGTGCTGGAGGACAGCAGAGAATCTCCGTCCCCACTTCCTAAGGGCAGGTATGGCATTTCCTTTCCTGGGCTATGGCTTCCAGGATTCCTTTGCAAATGGGAAGAGGGTCGGAGGCTCTCCTCTCTGTTCTATTCATAGAAAACCTTGGCCCGACTCCAGGCCTGGCTCACATTGTTTGTGTGGAATGAGGATGTGCTCTGCTTTTTCAGAATAACAAGCCCATGTTTTCGAGTCATCAAGGGAAAAAAACTTTTCCCACAGCATAATGAGTTCCCGTCTTCGCGCTGAAGGTGTGTCATTCCAAAAGCCACAAATAAAACCTTCCGCAAGAAGAGTCCAGTAGCTTCAGCATTCCAGAGCCGTGGCCAGCAAACAGCATGGTTGGGGAAGATTTGCCTGATATCCTGACCCAGGTTCTTCCCCAGGAAATGGGGTTATGCCTCACATTTTCTCTCCTCACTTAGACACACAGAGCACCCAGGGAGGCAGCTGTGCGTGTACTCAGGGAAAAACACGCACAGGGATGGAGGAAAACTTCAAGACTCACTTTTCCCACCTGTTTTCACCACCAAGTAGGAAAATGCCATGAGAGCAAAGCCTAAAAGTTCACACTTGTCCTGATTTGGGGTTTCAGAGTTACTGCTACTGAGAGTCACACCGTAGGTCCCCTATTTCCTTCACTGAAATCTTTCTTAGGGAAGACATTATAACCATCCTAATTTAACCTTCCTCCACACCCTTTCTTTTTTTAAATTGGCAAACAGGACTGAGAGTATTTCCCACTTTTCTGTATCTGTATAATACCTTGCTATCCATCCATCTATACATCTGTAACCACTGTGTTTTTAGGTGGGTCTCTGTTCTTTGCAGCCAATAAGTTCAAACAAAAGCATCATGTCCACAAAACACAATGCAGCCCAAACTGGACATACCCCAAACTGAAGTTTACCTACAGGGAAGAAAATTTGTTACAGTTAAGCTGGTCACTAAGATGGGTCACATGAAGTTACCTTCTCAGGGAGTATAAGAAAGGCTGGGGACACTGAGCAGTTGTGGAATCCTGACTGGCAGCACCCAGTGAGGGTGGGCACCACCTGCCCCTCACCTTCCCTGCAACCCTGATTTTCCGAACCAGCTTCTTCAACAGGTGGGCTTTTCCATTTTATGAGGTATCCCACACCCTACCAATAAATTACGTTTTTGTTAAAGTTAGTAAAAGTGTTTTCCTCTTTTCTTTTCTTTCTTTCTTCTCCTCCTTCTCTTCCTTTTTATTTGTAACCAAAGAACTGTAAAAAGAAAAAACGACTAGAGATGGCATTGCATTCTCTCGATTTCCGTTTGGGTTGTCCCATCTCCTCAGTGTCTCTGTAGGGACAGGGACCTACACTGATTACACCAACATGCTGTAACTGTTATGTGCGCACAGTGAACGCTGCTCCGCTGAGGTCGCCTGACTCACAGATAAAGGATTAAATAGCTTCAGATTCACCAGACTCTCATTTTTAGAATTGCCGCTGTGTTTATATAAAGCTCATTTTCAAATCCCTCCTATTAGCCACGAAAAAATAAATCAGAAAGTGGCTTTCGGTGTCTACTTATCTCTACCCTTGGATCCACTTGGTAGCTCTGGGTGTATTAAATAACTAGAAAGTAAGCCAAGGTGAGGGAGTTCCTATGGTATTTTCAAACCAAGAACTTCACTGTTGCCAAGATCAGCAGGAGTTCCTGAACCGTCGGCATTCCTCGGTTTCCTCTAAGAGCTGGGACTTTTCTACCCAGAGCTCGAAATGCATTATATAAGGAAGAATACTCTGAATAAGCTAAGGGGAAGCTACAAAGGAAGCCAGCCAAGTCCTGAAATAAAAGGCAGGAATAGAAAACTAAAAATAACCCGCAGGGACCTGTGCCACATCTGCAGGGCTCCCTCACATTCCCCTGAAGCATTGTACCTTTTTTTGGTTTTGTTTTCAGAGTCATATGCTAATAATTGTTTGGCACTCTAAATAAAACACTATTATTTGTCTTTAAAAATAGTCACTTGTTTGTAGGATTGTGAGAATTTCTAATGATGCTAACTGAATTTCAACTCAGAGCTATTAACCTTTAATGGATGGCTTTAATTATGGCCCGAAGTCAGTTTCTATTCCTTGAAAAAGAAGTATGTAAGATACATTAAATGTTTCAGTCTTGCAATAATGAATAAATTAAAACTAAAAGAAATAATGGGATTGACTTTGATAATAACACAAACACCCATCAGGTATTGGAAAATTCGATAAAGGGCAGGCACAGTGGAGGGAGTCAAAGGGCTCTATAGAGTATATATAGAGGTTATTGCAACACTGATATAAGCCATTGCCCACACTACACATAGAGGACATGGAGGAGAATGAAGGTTGAGCAGCTAACCTGAGGTCAGTAGTTTCCAAGAAACACGGTGGATTCACCCTGACTCACTCAGATACAAAACTTCTAGGCTCTGGTCCTCCGGCACAACACTGAGGTGGTAATTGTCTTTTTAAACCAGGCTAACTATGCAGTTAGCTCAATGCCCCAGGCAGGATGCTCAGGGCTCCTTCATCAATCACACTAAGGAAGGTTTACAGCTGGGTTTCTAGCTAGATTCCACACTTTGCTAGGTGCCACTCCCTTTTTGATAGAACTTCTCTTCCACTTTCCAGTTTAATGGTCAGATTATTCTAACAGTGGCCTTTCTCTTAAGAGACATCATTAGGGTAGATTTTAAGAAAATGGGTGTCCCGCTCTGAAAACTGCCCATGTAGAGGTCACCCACAATGAGTGTTTGATGAGCACTTCCAAGTTGTTAATTCCTGTTTTCTCTAGACACAACAAAAACAGGAAATATTTACCAACTCCCCAGGTGTCAGGAAATGGTTTGTAAAACCCTGATGGCCTGAGCCACCTGCTTGAAGCAGATAGCATAGGTGCAGAAGTGTATTGTCATTTTAAAAGTTCACTTTGCTCCAAAGACCTTTAGTTGTGTTTTCTGTGGATTCCCAAGCTTGCTTCTGGTGAGACAATATCTACCCCAGCAGAGAGTTACTCTCACTTGGATGAAGTTCTCTTTTCACAGCTGAGTGTCCAGGTGATAAAATACATCTCAAAACTCTTGAAGGATCATATTCTGAATAATCAAAAGTAGAGATTACCTTATTCTTTTTCCCAATTAAAAACAAGAACCTACCTCTAGAATTTTTTTTAGAAAATACATAAAGACGCAAAGAATAAAATAAGCATCACTGATCTCTTGAGTAATCCATGCATATATTTTTGCACAAAAATTTAGGTATGGCATGGTGACTTGAACTTTGACAATGAATATACAACAACAGCACTCTTTGGCTTCTTAGTTTTTGCTTGCTTGCCTGCTTGAGATAGTGTTACTATGTAGCACATACAGAGCTCAGACTCATGACAGTCCTCCTGACTAAGCTTTCCAGGTGCTACGATTTCAACTGTCCACCACCCTTCGGCAAACTCCACTGAGTCATCTCACTGAGATCACCACACTCTGATCTCCCGCCTTCCAGAGCTGACTGGGAAATCAGCGGCTATCCCTGTCATCATTCCTCGTCACTAATCCTGCCCAGAGGATGTCAGCTCTCTGTTACTGAGCAGGCAAGGACAGAAAGGAACAAACTAACAGGAGTAACTAAAACTCCTGTCCTATGGTAGGTCATTGCCTTCTGACCTTCCCAGACAGCCTTCTGGAAAAAGCACCCATCTGTCATGCGGTTTTCACACCATTCAGACAGGCCTCCATTCCCCTCCCCGCCATAAACACCCAAGACATTTCTGCTCGGCTGTGTCTCTGAGTGACACATAACATGACCGGCCATTTTTCTTCAACGCCTTTCTTTCCACCCATAAGAACACATTATCTTATACCTTCCTGAGTCTCCACCTCATCCACCTCTGTTCTCCTTTTATGTTCTCCTACCTGTCTTTTCAAAATCCCCAGGTATTTCAGTTGGCATTGCGTTTGCGGATCCTCCACCTCTATCTAAATATCCATGTAGACAGAAGAATAAAACAGGGTGGAAACAGAAGACCCCTTCCAAATTGCCTTTTACAATTGTGTCTGTGTATGTGTGTGCGCGCGTGTATGTGTGTGTGCGTGTGTGTATGTGTGTGAGTGTGTATTGTGTGCATGTGTGTGTGTCCATGTGTCTATGTGTGTATGTGTGTGCGTGTGTGTGTCCATGTGTGTATGTGTGAGTATGTGTGTGCGTATGTGTGAGTGTGTGTGTGTCCATGTGTGTGTGTGGTTTCATCTGTGCTGTCACAGATACCCTTCATGTCCAATTCACCGATGTTTCTTAGGCTTCTAGTTTTTGCAGTCACATCGCACACAAAGTGCAAAGCTCTCAGGAGGCCTGGCACTAACAGATGAAAGCGGGGGTGGGGGGTCCTCTTAAAAGCTCCTGCCCTGGGAGGAACAGAAGGTAGGATGACCCTCAGATCCATCCACCTACCCATGCAGCCACCCCTCACCCAATCCATCCTTCCAGGCTTCCATTTGTCCAGCTGCCCGTCGATATTTTTTCACACCTATCATTTATCCCTCTGAACTGGGGGCTTAGACTTCAAGTCAAAAAGGAACCTGAGCCACTTTACCCCCTCAGTGAAACCTTGTTGACATGGATGGCAGTAAAGATTTTCAATGGTTTTTACTTAAACTTAGTAAGAATATAAATACTCCCTTTTTTGTTTGTTTGGTTTTGGGTTTGTTTTTTGTTTTGTTGTTGTTTTTTGCTTGTTTGTTTGTTTGTTTGTTTTGAGTCAGGTTTCTCTGTGTAGCTTTGGAGTCTGTTCTGACACTAGTTCTGCAGACCAGGCTATCCTCGAACTCACAGAGATCGGCCTGCCTCTGCCTTCCAAGTGCTGGGATTAAAGGCGTGCGCCACCTCTGCCCAGCTAAATACCCTTTTTAAATGTAACTTTCTATCTAATTCACACCTAGTTTCTACTACTTAAAAAAACTCAAATAAACTGGACTTTTAAAATATATGGGTGTTATTTCCCTACTATTGTATCAATTCACTTCAAATGCTTCTGCAACTTGTCCACAAGGCTGAGTCACATGTGACATTTTAGGGTGTGGTGCTCTTCCATGCGGAGGTTTCTCTCTTCTTCCAAGGGTACTGGAAGATCTGCCTTTGTCTTCATCTTAAAAGGTACATCTCCTTTCAAAACTTCTAGGAAATCAATGAGAGTAAAATGCTAGTGTTGATTACGAGTAAGAACACAAGCAGATGAATGAACTGAGAGAAATGGAAATGGGTTGATATTAGCAGATCTGTAACCTTCAGGCAGTTAAGAGCCAAGGGAGACAATTATTTGGGAATTCCTCACAGAACCTGGAATTGGGAATAATGGATGTTTCATGGAAAATTTTCTGCTTTCAAAGAAGGAACAGAAAACAAAATAAGATATGTGCTGAGTTTGGTATCTGAGCGACAGTGAAGGAGCCACCGCATAGCAATCTAGATTCTACTGTAAAAGCCTCAACTCCATACCTAACAGAACATACCAAAATGTGGGGTTTGTTGTTTTTCAATAGAAAGAGACACTGAGACAAAGACAGAAACAGAGAAAAGTTGGAGGAAAAGAAGAAGGAAGAAGAGGAGGAGGAGGAGAAAAAGGAGAAGAAGGAGGGGAAGGAGGAGGAGGAAGAGGAGGAGGAGAAAAAGAAGGAGGAGGAAAAAGAAGTAACTAAAATTCAGTAAAATGGACACACACATAGGGACCCACATTTCAGGAGGGTCGTAGTCTGAGTAAGGGAAGACATGAAGGAGACTGTTGGTAGGAGAAACACATCTGTCCTTTAATGTGAATTAACTCTCATGTTGGTTGAGTAAAATGTGAAAGAAAACCAGTCAATATGGAACAACTGTGGCGTTTTTATTAAACAATAATAAATTGTTCTTCAACAAACAAACAAAAAAACCCTAACAGCTGATTCTGTTTACATTCAAAGATCTATACATTCACAACTCTGTTGGCAAACTTCAAGAATAAAATATAATAATGAAATAAGTCTTAAATAAGTTCTTTACTCTAAATAAAATACTTTTACAAATATTTCCCAGCATCGCCTAGTACAACAGTCCTTTTTGTGCTAAGGTCCTCCCATGTGTAATTCCAGTTCCAGTCATCTGCCAAGTTTAAAAGAATAAAAAAAATGAATAAACAATACCTTAAAGTCAACATGTTTCCTGGTGAAGAGTAACTCTCCTTTCCCAAATTGTCTAAAAATTTATTTTCTGATTTAAATCTGAATTTCACCCAAGAAAAAATAGTTTTTCATTTTTCAATATTTTATAAGCCTACAGTAACTGCATGTTCATTAATATTAATGTAATCATCAGTAACAAGTTTTCCATATATGGATGTTTGAGCACCATATATGTTATAAAATTTTTTTCCTAATCATTTTAAACAAACAACATTAGTGTAATTTCCTTGATATATGGGAGAAATATGGGTGTTGGAGAAATATTTAAACTAACAGATTTGCTTATAAAAATACATAAATATTCACCTTCACCCTGTTCTATCCTCCAGGAGGCAAACTACTTCCTAGATCTTGTGCTTAACCTAGTAGTGAGAGTACATATTCATCCTTTGCCCGGCCCCACCCCCACTCTCTTCAGGTGCAGGGAGCTGTAATGATAGTATTTCCATTCAAGGCAGTTGCTCAGACTCCCACAAGCTTCCAGTATCTCACTTCCTTTAAGGTTTTTCTGGCCTTGTTTCCCCAAATTAAAACAAAATGAAAAATTTTAAGCTACCACAAGGAAGAGTCAAATGCTATGACCCCCACTTTCACTACCATCCTCATTCTCTCTTGCTCCTAACTCTCTCTTCAACGTGTATCTCAACAAGAATGTACACCCAAGCCAAAGGACCCACAGATTCTCCAGCTTTGACCAGATTACTTATTAACTTTTAGACCTCCTCAATTGCATGTTTAGTTCCTTGGTGATACCTCACACACACACACACACACACACAAAAGATCTATATACATTTAAATATTTAACAATATCTAAAAGTGTTCAGTCATATGTGTTTTATGGGTTGTGTATTGCCTATATTTTTTTCTGGATCCTCTCTGAAACACACTTGATCTCCATAAATTACATGTCCGTAGTCCATGCTCTAGACAGCTCTTAAAATGGTGGATGAACATTGGTCACTGAAGTGGAGCTTTCTCTTGGCAAATCTCAGCCAGGATCAGCGCGGCTTTAACCATTTCATTACCGAGGGCCGAGCAGCGTTCCCTTCAGCAATCTCCTCTCTCACAGCATTGCCGTCTCCAGACGCCACATCACGCTCTGCAATCAGAAGGCACGCCAATCGTGTCTAAATGTCCGTAAGTCAAAGATCAAGCATGGGCTTCTTTTATTTTGCTTTTTGTCTTTGAATGAACTTAAAATAAATCTTTGATTCAAAATTCTCTGCTAACTCTATTGAACAGCCCTGAACTGCTCTTTCAGTGAAGACGACACCCTTGGTAGCATTCTCTCTATACCACCATCATCTCCTGGCATGTAGCTCTCTACTCCCCAGCATCATCTCACTCTAGTCCTGGAATTCCAGCGTAATAAAAGCAGGACTTTCTTTCATTTGTTGCTTCTTCCCCTTGCTCACCTGTATCCCTAGCGTGGACAGCAATGCTTGAAACACAATAAATACTTAACACACATCCCAGTGAGTGATCAATTGCTGCAAGAATCAATCTCTTTAAAAGATTTTTATATTCACTGGCATAAAAAAATGAATTAACTTTTTTTGGTATAGTCTAAAGGCAGCTATCTATCCTGCTCTTCATACAGGAAAGGTTTATAAGATTTAGAATCTACTTCTAAGAGGATGAGGCATGCTTGTGTCCACAGTGTACATCCTGAAATAGAATGGTGCAAGATTAGTTGTGACTTGGCAGATAAATGGTTGTTGAGCATTCTTATGACTCACCCAGCTCACTTAAAAAAAAATGGGACTCATGAATTTCAATTCTTGGACATTGACTGCAAAAAAAGAATAAAAACATTAAACGGAGACAAGCAGGACCAGGAAGACCACCTGCCAAGACAGCTACTGCCACATCAGCAAGGAGCAAGTTGAAGAAGACGTCGTGCATTTGGGAGAACCTACAATGGGGGACCCGAGAGTCAATCCATCCGTTTTCAAAGGGTGGGCTCAGATGGGTTTGTACGGTGCTGTGAAGCCTACGGTACAACTGAGTAGCCATGCTCTTCCCTGTGGACTCTAGCACACAGATAGGCAAATCCCAATTAGACAAGGCACAGCCAAACAGGGCAGCTGGTCTATGTTTTTCAGACATTCTTTACCCGCTCTTGAACTTGAGGTTGACTAAGATTCCTTAAGTAAAAGTCTTAAATATCATGGATGCCAAAAAAAAGGAAACCAACTCATTTTCTTTAACATTTCTAAGCAAACTCTCAATACCTATTTTTAATTAGAAATACTTTGTGTGTATGTGTAGCATAATATATAATGACCAACCTGTAATAGAGTACCTTTATAAGCTTTCTGTCTAGTAGCCAAGAAGTCAGCATCTGACTTAATTCTTAAAAAGAAAAAGAAAAGATAAAAAGAAGCTAAAAATGCTTGAGGTGGCTAGGTAAACAGAGAAAATAGATCTCAAATCTGTTCTGTGAACAGCTCCTTCAAAGCATTTCCAGATCTGAGAGACAGCTTGGTGGTGTCCATGGATAGTTTCCTGGTCCTGGGAGAATGTGAGGAAGAGGGGCACCAGTGAGTCCTGGGCAAATCGAAAGATTTCTGGCACTAGATGGAAGCTGTGCTTCCGCAATACTAGATACACTGGTGATCCTAATGGATTTGTCTTCAAATGTTAAATGAAAATCACAAAAACAGATACTCAAGTCTTAAACTACAGCTTTTTGCTTTGTCAAAGACAACAAAGATAAGTCACATGATTTAAACTGTTGTCTCAGTCTGCAGATTAATTGTTCGTGAAGATATTCATTTAATAAGATTTAGCATAGAACACCAGAGTTATACTTAAAACTACCAGCTGACTTAGAAGCATAATCTCGGAAGATGGTAACAGAAGAAATAAGGACATTTGCTGAATTTCACACTTTAATTAATTTCAAGGGCAGAGGGCCAGAAACATAACCCAAATAAAGTCGATTTGAGTGGCTATTTTCTATCTGGAGGAGGTATAGTTTATTGATATTAGCTAGTGTGGCTAAATTTTGAGGGTTTAAGAGTGAAGTATTTTCTTTTCTCCAAATGACCTCTTATAACTCTGTAAAGCCACAACCTTGCTTTCACAGTTTTATTTTTAGCTATGGACAGAGGGTTATGTGAGTATTTTGTCTGCAGAAACAAGAGATCCCTCCAGAGCTGGAGTTACAGGTGGTTATGAACTGGCTGAGGTGGGTGCTGGAGATCGAACTCAGGACCTCTGAAAGAGCAATGCAGTCTGTTCACCACTGAATGACCTCTCCTCTTCCAAGAGTGAGTGTGGGGGTTTCTAATTACTTAATTTTTAAACATTATATATATATATGAATATAATTATATATATCCATATGTATGGATATAATTTGACTGCCAAATGATTAAATTAAGCTAATTAACATGTCCATCACCTCACATACTCACAGTTTTTCATATTTTCAATCTATTCTTTTAACAATTTTGAGACATGTAACAGACAGATGCTATTTTACATATTAACTTCTTTTGGTCCAGTCATGTTAAACAAGCTGCTTTTACCTTGATAGAATTCTATGTGCTTGGTCGTTTATCAACAAGATAAACAAATGCGTGCTCAGAACCATCTTACAACAGAGCACAGCTCACAGCGGCACAGCCCGGCTCTGTCAGCGGCATGGAACCATTGCTCCAATTTTATTGTGCCCTGGATCTCACCACAGGGATTAATTCTTACCAGCTCCAAAATCCATGAAAACACAATTATTCCATTTTAGTGCTTCCATTTGATGAAGGAGGAGGGAAGGAGAGGTAGGGAGAGGAGGAGAAGCGGTCTGTATTTTTTATCGTGGCGGCTCTTAAACCTGATCCAACAAATCCCTCACTGCTCTCTTTCCATGCAGAGCTGGGAGAGAAATAGTTTTGTCTAGTGAGTATATAAAAAAGATCACTAAAGAGTTCCAAGAACTTTATGGATCTTGGTTGGTTGCTTTTTATGACAGATTTGTTTTTAATTCATTAAGATGTAGTAAACTCTATGAGAAACAATAGTATCCTCAAAACTATCAGTGAGATTTGTCTTGAAAACAGCAACAGCAACCAAACTCAATGACCGCCCATCCTCTCCTCCCCACCTCCAAAGAAAACAAAAAAATAAGTTCTTTCAGATAAACACCTTATTCTTCTAACTCCTTGGTTTTTACAGCGAGGTCACCAGCTTACCTGTGTGAGAGGCAGCCGTCCTGCTGGGCGACTTGGCTGCTGCATACTGGAAGAAGGGAAATTCCAGGCATCTCCCAGTCACCCTGTCACATATGCCCGATTGGCAATTGCAAGTCTCTTTGCATTCCATCCCGAAAGTGCCATAGGGACAATCTGAGGGCAGAGTGGGGGTTTAAAGAGATTGCTGTTTGTTACGCATAGGCTTCCCCCTCCCAGCCCTGAGTCATAGCCTTAGGATTTGAATCAATCTCCTGGACTTTAACTGATAAATGAAAATCACTTCTCAAAAGCTCCAGGGTTTGAAAGTTAAAGTCATAAATGTGAAACCACATAGTAAGGCCAGATAACACCTGCTTCAGGCTTAAGCTCCTGATGCAAAACTTAAGCTAGCAACATCTAACCCATCTCCTTATACTAGACTTTTAACAATACTTCTCTCTCTTTCTTTCTTTACTTATTTTATTTGTTCAAAGTGTGTGTGTGTGTGCATGCATGTGTGTGTGCAACTGCATGTGTGTTCATGAGTTCACATGTTTGTGTGTGCCTCTGTGTATGTGCATGTGTGTGTGTGCATATGTGTGTGCAGGCATGTGTGTACGTATGTGTGTGTATTTATTTGTGCAGCACATGTGTGGAAGTCAGGGCACAGCTTGTTGAGTTGGTTATCTCCTTCCACTGTGGGTCATGGGGCTCACCCTGGGGTTTTCAGTATTGACAGCAGGTGCCTTTACCCACTGAGGCTTCTTGGCAACCCCACCCTTGGACTAGTCTATTTGTTTTCTTTGTAGATAACACAGATTCTCACAGATTATTTTGGTCACAGCTCAGTGAAGATGGGAAATAGAAGACACATAAGTATTAACTCTTCGAAGAGTTTGATAGGTGTGAGGATATCTTTAAACTACAGCAGTTGACAGTTTATCATTTTAAAGGGCTAAGAGGCTTGTCAGTCCACCTGACCACAAAATAACCAGCTCCCTGCTCCCACACTTACAAAGCTCCTTTTCTCTCAGAACAGCACTGGGGCTTCACTAACTCCCCCAGCTGTTAAAAGGATTCACTAATCAAGCTCCCTGAAAAGATAAGATGCTACATGAGCAAGAAACCTTGAGATTTACACACCTGAGGGCTTGCACACATACCAAAACCCAGAAGCTTTCAGAGCTTTAGTGTTTAATACTTAGGCTAAGAAATGCTACAATGAAATAAAGAATTCTGTCACTTATTAAAAGAGCAGGGTTTGTAGCGTAACAGTATCTCACAAGGTTAACTCAGGAGCATCCGTATAGGACACTGGTCGGGACCCCCTTTGGCAAACCTCTAGTTCCAAAAAATATTTACATTGCAATTCATAACAATAGCAAAATTATAGTTATGAAGTAGCAACAAAAATAATTTTAAGGTTGGGGTCAGCACAGTATTAGGAACTGTGTTCAAGGGTCACAGCATTAGGAAGGTTGGGAACCCCTGGTAGAAGATGTATTCTTTCAGCATGGAGGTGTCCTTGCCAGTGTACAATCACGCATGCATCAAGACAAGTTGTGAGTCAACGAAGTGTTTAGCCCTCAGCAGTGCCTTGGATGGTCAAGATGGATGTGCATGAAACAGGTCTTTAAGGAGACAGCATAGATCTTTTCTCTGTCACTCGAAGGATAGAAGGCTCTGCTGCTATACACCCTCCTTACCCTGGGAAGAAAAGTCCTTAAGACAGATCTGAAAAATCCTTCTGGCAGAAAAGCACAGAGTCAGGATGTGACTGTCTTCAGCAATGCTGAAAATGAAAACCTTAGCCCACTTTCCAATTCCAGGTCCAGGACAATCGCCGGTGTGCTGGTCAGATAGTAAACATTCTATGAATGTTGGCGGCTCAACAGCTAGCCAGCCACATGGGTCCAAACATCTAAATGCTAAACAAACAAACGAACAACAACAACAAAAATCTGGAATTCACCTGCAGCAATGGAGAAGAACCCACGTGCTCTATTATTTCCAGCAGCGAAAAAAAAAAAAAAACAAAAAAAACAGCTCAAAACTGAACTCTGCAGCAATGCAGAGGATGCCAGAAAGAGCAATTCAAAATAGACTGTGAACATCGTAATTCACTAACCTCTGCCTCGCAGAGGTCATTGTCCATTCATAACCTCATTTACAGAGGTGTTTTTATGCCAAAGGAAAAGCAGTTCCCTACATATGCTCGTTATATCATAGGCAAGACTGGGCTAACCACGTCCTCCCTAATTTCTTTATGTGAGGTGCTCTTTTCTTGGCAGATAAGCCCTGTAATTTCCAGAAAACTCAGAGCCTATTCAGTTGAAAGAAATGTGTATAAGTGTGTTCACCAAAGAATATATTTCCTCGGCAGCCCGCCTCTTGTCGGTCTTAATCAAAAATAATATAAACCAAAGAATAAAAAAATTCCAACTTTTTCTAGAGTTTCTTTCTGGAAGGTTTTGCAGACTAAAAGACTTTATAAACTATTTTCTACAATGAAAATTGATGAGATTGCCTCAATTCTGTATGATTTTCATTCAGGAAAAGATGTGACTTATTGAACATAGAGAATATGAGTTACTTAGAAATTTCTCAGAACATATTTTTCTGATTTGGGCAGCTTCTTTGTATTATACAACTGGATAAAATTCTACAATACATTGCTTTTAATCACAATAACACATAAAGATGAGATCATATGGCATCTATGTATGGGAGACTTTTTAGTCTTTTATACATTCAAAAATATTAATTTAGTGACTAAGTTTGGATATAAATTCTACAGATGCATCAATGTATCATTTAGCTATGATTTCTGTCTTAATCATAATTTCATTTTTTAATCTATAAAATAGCCACTTTTTAAATTTTTTTTTATTTTTTAAACAGGCTTCTAGACTTTTATTATTTCTGCCTGTCTTACAACATCTGCTATTTTAAAATAATATTAGGTTTATTTTATACTTCAGGGGACCCTCTTGCAAGAGCATGAGTTATTTCTTGGACTGACTTAAGCCCACCCTACGCCATAAAGTACGTTGGTGTTCACCAGAAATAGTTAAGCTTGAGAGAGGCACTTCTCCCTGCAAACTCTTTCAAGATCAAAGGCTGGTTAAATCTGGGGCTGGAAACCACTCCAAGAGGTTATCTCAGGAGGACCTCTGTAATCATTGGCTCGCAGAGAAAAGGACACCTACACCATTTGGAACAGACTACCTGTCAAGTTTCTAAAGCCTTCCAGAAAAGGAAACCACACAGGCTACCACTGCAACCTTCTTTCTCGAATCTAAATGCAGGGTGGAATGCTGCAACCCTTGCTGATTCCTGCACGCTGCATGCCCAGCCTTTCTGCAGCTACAATTCCCTCTCTTCCAAGCACACCTCCTGCATCCATCCGCACTTCTTCCCTGGTAGTTCAGGAGGAAAGAGGAGGAACTTACCTCCCAAGCTGACTAAATGACCCTGAGGGAGCCCTGCACAATGGGAAGCAAGGAGCTGTTCTTTACCTTTGCAAATACCAAACTCGTCACCGAAATCATCCTCCTCACTGTAAAAGTGACATTTCAGCCCCGGACCACACTTGACGCCGTCCATGCCTGAGACTGTACGGTAGCAGGTTTCTCCGGGCCCCGCGGCGCACACCTGACAGCAGCCACAGTCATCCAGCACTGTCCTCTTGCAACGCAGGCTACTTCTGCACTCACTGTTGTCACATTGATCTGGGCAATCCACCGCATACTTGGCGCTCCAGGCCATAGCCAGGTGCACAGGTACCAGTAGTGTGGTCAGTAGCAAGAGGCTCTTCATGTCTCCCAGCTGGCTCCGGCTCAGCTCCCTGCGGTCGTGGTCTTTGCTGGTGGGAAGCAGCCGTCCAAAGTAGTAGCTGAGCGTCTGCCTACACGTTTATGAGTTTTATACACTGTGTTGCCCGCATGCTTCCCCGTCATCAATTTCCTCAACCCAGCGGCAGCGCTGAGCTCCTGCCAGCCTCTCTTGTTTTAGTTTATGAAATCCAGGATGAAGGCTGGGATTAACATGCCGCTGCCATCCAGGAATTGAAAAGCCCAAGCTGATGTCATCTGTTATGTTTAGATGGTTGTTTTGCATGAAGGCTGAAAAACTCCGCTCACATCCGTCTCAAGGACTCAAGGATGTCTGCGAAGGGGGAATAAGGAAGGTTGTATAGCCCCCTTCTGCACAGGAATTGTTCTGACACCAACATAACACTCGGGATATAGCTTTGTTCCACTGTCCCTTTGTCCCAGGGAGACTGACACAGACATGGATCAAGCGAGAAGAAGCATCTATCAAACAATAATAAGCACTTGGTATTTCTCCTCAATATATAATTGTGAGATCATTTGGAAGAAGAAATGGTTATATTGTGTTTTTTCAAGACTTAAGAGAAAGAAAATATTTGGATAGAGGCCCTTTAAAGACTTCTTCCTTCCTTACATGCTCCTCCTCGATTGTTATTTCTAAAGCAATTTATGCTGTCTGTGTTCAAGTCTATCCTGGCTGTGGCTGTGTTTAGCTAGATGTCCACAGCTAAGCATTTTCTTTAATCAATGAGAGAGAGAGAGAGAGAGAGAGAGAGAGAGAGAGAGAGAGAGAGAGAGAGGGAGAGTAAGGTTGTCCCTGCATTGTTTCTGAATTACTCAGTTCTGGAAGAACTTATCAGTTCGGCTGCTCCTGACCCAAACTCCCTGGGGAGAAGGCTCATCCATCACCGAGTCTGTTTGTCCGTGATTGCATCCATTTGGTCCTTCTTCTCACCTCCTGGCATCTATCAGAGCGTTTGCTTAAAAACAGCCAAACAAGGCAGTGAGCCCAAAGAAACAAGTGAGCCAGCAGGGAAACAGGAACGCAGCTCCAGAAAGGCTAGTCATGGGGAAGGGAAAACATTACCCACCAGGAAGCAGGGTCTTCATGCGGTGGAGAGACACAGATCATAGCCACACCAAGGAAAACAATAGCCCTCTTAAAGTATTGGCTGGCCCAGGGCCTTTCTGTAGCCAGGTTTGTGAGCAGAGGATGCAGATGTCAGAAAAGACAGGGAAAGCCTCACACAACTGCACGTTCATTTACGCTTCCCACCCCGCTTGTCAACCTAAAAATAAAGCCTCTGCTACTCGGTTAAAGAAATGACTCCGGGAAGTGGGTAACTTCTGTCTGTCACAAAGAGACTTTGGGGCATCCATGGAACCCCTTCTTCCTCTGTTGAGAGCTGGTAGTGTTAGAGCACTTGACCCCTGGAAGTTGTATGCCCTCTAAAAGATAAGATGTTGAAGCCGCTGGATGTGACATGATGATTAGGCTGTGCCAGGGAACATTTGCGGGAATGGAGGCAGCAGAAACAAAAATTCAAGGAAATGGGGAAGTGAGAAATGAAGGCAAGACTTCTAGACCCCAGGTTTCCCAAAATTTTCATGACATCTAACTTGAAACACTCTGTGCTCATCTCTCCCGAAGCAAACGTGCACATAGCAGGTGGGACACTCATTGTTTGTAGTAGTAGCTAAGGTCTGTACCAAGTTCTGTTCTTTGTGTACATACAAATTATATAAAGTAATTCATTGTGTAGTTAATTATACAAAACAATTCATTTAGACATTCCAGTATATGTGATACACTTTGATCATATTAAGCCCTTTGAATGACCTACCTTTAAAAATTTTTAAATTAATTTATTAATCATCCCTTCACTTAATTTCTTCTAAGTCCATCCAAAGAAAGCCACTGACTCCAGTTCATGCTGCCCGTATACTCACAGGTATGGGATTATCCCCTGGACCCTGGGCAACCTACCAGGGGCCAGACCCTTAAAAAAAAACAACTAAACCCTCCTTCTGTCAGAAGTCAGGATTGTCAGTAGTTCCTCAGCTACAGGAGGGGAGGGCTGCCTTTCCTCCCTACTGGAATAGCGACAGGCTTGGTCTCAGGCTGGCAAGCATAGCTGCTGAGTTCAAGTGCAGTGGCCCTACCGTGTTCAGAACACATTGTTTTGCTTCAATTCTCCCAGACCCCTGACTCTTTCAATCATTCTATCCCCTCTTCCTCAGTGGTCCCTGAACCTTAGAGGGCAGGGGTGTGGTGTGTTTCCCACTGTGGCTGAGCACTCTGCAGACACTTCTTTGTTCTTTAACTATTTGTGAGTTTCTGCCTTACCCACTGTCCGCTACACTTAGAAAATCTCTGCTGAGGTCTGAGCAGTGCCTGAGTCTACGGGTCCTATTATCCTTGTTTATTCCTCCTTCCAGTCTCCCTGTTTCATTCCCTTACACCCAACAGGCTTCTGTTTACTTCTCTTTCTTTTTTCCCTACATTTCACACATCAGGGAAAACATGGACTTTGTGAGACTGTGAAAGTGATGTTCTTAAATATTTTTCTTTTTCGTTTACTCCCATGATCCTACCAAATATTATGAAGCCACTACAAATATCATGTCTCACTTTTTGAATGAAGAAGCAGAATTTTAAAAGAGGTTAAATAATGTACTCATGGCTCTTATATTCTCAGAGGTTAATGAGAATCATCTTAGTCTAATGTCAGAGACACCCTACTGCTCATTACAACCCAGTTAGCCTCAGTGGACAATGATGCCAATGGTCTGGTTTATGACTTCAGCTGTTTCCTATTCAGATTTTGTTGAACATCATTTTCTGAGAAAATAGTGGTTAACTGGAAGTGTGGTCAATAATGTCTAATCTTTATAAAGATCTTACTATGGGCCAGACACTAAGCTAAGCACTTTATACAGGTTACCACATTTATTTAGTCTTCAAAACAACACGAGGTACTAGGTATTATTCATACCCCCATCCTAGAGATAAGAAAATAGATGTCTGGAGAGGTTAAGTAACTGGTCGAACATCACATAGTAAATGATTAAGTTAGGACTCCAGCCCTAAGATCAATGCGCTCTGGACACTAGAATACAAACTTCAAAATCAAATACATACAGATGACAAACAAGAGACCCAGGTGGGTGAAGTACTGAGTTGTGCCAGTAAAAGTCATCAAATGGACTTTTTCCACCTGAAGATCATACAAACCACAAATACTTTCCACTATGTAAGACAAATGAAGACCAAAATGATACCATGTTTGGCAAATGCAATGGACAGAGAGAAAGTGTACATTAAGGGTACCAAACCCATAATACTACACCAAACACAGTCCACAGAAAACAGCAGAAATAGAATTGCCAGGGTTCATCAATGATGAAACTATCTCAAGGCATAACATCTAACTGTTTATTTGGGGAGAATCATCATCACTTGCTTCTACAACTCCACAAAACCCCTTTGTCCCAGCAATCCTGATGGGATTTTTTTTTTAATTTTTTACTTCTCCAACTTTTCAAGTAGGGAAGTTACCAATAACCCAAAGGTGGTTAGGAGATCACAGCATCGTTAATCAAGAAGCTGACTTACATCTTCAGTCAGCACGGAGAAATGAAGGTAAAGGCAAGGCTGGTATGCAGTCCCTAAGGTCTGCCTGGCTGACTAGCTTTGCATTGGCGTCTGGCACATCCTACTCCTGCTCAGCCTGTGCAACCGCTGTCAAAGAGTGAGAAAGGACAAACTCTCACAGCTCTAAAAATGCAAGTTCAAGTTACAGTGAGTCAGTCCAAATCATCCCTGGGTGCAGAGGCGATAGCAAGTGATCTTCCAGCAGAGAACAGAAATGATTCAACCAGAGAGTCTGTCAGCCCAGCACATCCTGTACTCTTCAAGAGTCAATGTGATGCTTTCCTTGAACTCATGGCCCTAACCAAGAAAATAAGTTGACGTAATATGCATTGATAATTTGTGCATTATTTTCCACGCAATGACTGCTTGCAATAAAATACCAAGGCTTTATTTCTTGATAGACAAAGATCTGGTGGGAAAGATCCTGTGTGCTTTCCAAACCTTCATGGTCAAGACAATTGTACCTTATTAACTGTGCCTTCTGAATAAACCATCTGTACCAAATAATGTTGATTTGATCTAAATTGTAACGGCAGACTTAAAAGAAAGTGTTGCCAAGAAGAAAGTGGAAACACGTATAAGAAAATTTTAGGTATATTAGAATTAATTTTTAGTTTAATTTTTTTGTGCAGAGGGGGGCATCTAAAATCTCCCTGCTTCGATACCAGCTCTAATATTCCTGCTAGTGCCTAATGCAAGATCTAGCACATAGGAAAACCTACTAAATACACAAACACAACCACCTATTTCACTCCTTTTTATTCTCTTCCTACCAAGAGAATCAAAGTGAGGGTCAGGTTCTCGAATGGGCTGAGTTGACATACAGAGCAAAACTGTTCCCTCGGAGGAAGGAGATACAGACTTCAAGGAAGAAGCCACTAATCAGACTAGACTATAATCCTATCATGTCAGCTCCCATGTGACTACTCTACTTTGTCCTCGTGACATCCCAGTCTTGGAAGTGTATGGGAGCCCCTACAGCCATAGGGCCCTGAAGAAGCACACCTGTCAAACAGCTAAGAATCATGGTGGCCCCCGATCAGCTGTCTAATTCAAAGACATGGGAACACTTATAGGTGTTCTAGAAACATCTTAACTACTGCCAAACTACATGATCCTAAGAAACCCACACGGCAGATGATTTAGACCTCACCTCACTTCCTCAACAAGGAGCTAAGACAACTAAACAGGATTAGACCTGTGAAGAAGTCATGACCATTACGAGCAAGAGTCTGGTTTCTAGGATTTGCCTTATTCTGTTTGGATGTTTATGTATGTGAATGTATGTGTCTGCAGTTGCTGTGTGCAGGTGATTATGTGCACAGAGGCGCATGGGTATTCAAGTGCATATTAAGGCCAGATAACACCCTTGGATGCCACACCTTAGGACCACCCACCTTATGTTTTGAGACGGGATCTCTCACTGGGTAGGCTTGTGGTTAGTGAGTGAGCCACCGAGGATTTTCTGTCTCTAATTCCCAATGTTGGCATTATAACCATCTACCACCATACCAAGATTTTTATGTGAGTGCTGGGATCAAGCTCAGGTCCTCATGTATGTGTGGCAAACACTTTACTGACTAAGATCCTCAGCCCACGAGTTGCTTCATTCTTCAGAAATGAACTCATGTATTGGAGCAATATTTTTCCCCCCAAATGATCTCTACAGTTATTTAAGGTTTGATTTTTTAAAAGGTGCTTTTTCAGGACTAAATGTAATTTTTACACTATTTGCATCTAAGAGTCAAGTGAAGTGCTCCTTTTTTTTTTTTTAACTTTTTTTTTTTGACAGGGTTTCTCAGTGTCTGACAGCCCTGGCTGTCCTGGAACTTGCTCTGTAGACCAGGCTGGCCACGAACTCACAGAGATCTGCCTGCCTCTGCCTCCTAAGTGATAGGATTAAAGGTGTGAGCCACCACTGCCCAGTGAAGTCTAGCATATCAATTAGGCTTCTTGCAGGAATGCTGGCTCTCTGATTCTCCTAATGAGCAGCACTGTAAACAGCTGGAGAACCATCCCAGTGGCTTAGAGGAAAGAGCCCTTCAAGAAGCGTAAGCATGAAGGTCTCTGAGTGAATGCGGAGAGAGGATGGCAGTTTGCCTACAGTGTCTGCTGCTTTGCTGCCACATCCAGATGTTTAATACAATGGGATCTATGGAAACAGCAATAAAATCAGGTTGTTGGTTTTTTTAATCCCAATAAAATCTATCAACTTAACTTTGCTTTTCAGAATCCTTTCAGAGGTGCATGGCCTAGACTTGGAAGCATATAAAGAGCTGTCAATACTCAAAAGACCTCTCTTTGTTCCCAATTCTGCCAAGTTCCAACCTAAAGAGTCAGGGTAAGTTTCTCCAGTAACTAGTCCTCTTTCGTACTGTGAGTGTTAGGCTCTTTCTCAGGGGTAAAATACCCAAGAAAACCGATTTAAAAGAAGAAAGACTGGTCTGATTCATGGTTTCAGCCCATGGGAACTTGACTCTGTTGTTTCTGGGTCTGTGGCAAGACAGGACATTATAATAAGGAACATGTGGAAAGACAGAGATGTTCACTCCTTGACAGCCAGGAAACAAAGAACAGGTGTATCAGGTGCAAAATAAAAAAAAACCTATTCAAGAGCAAAGCCTACATCCTCCAAGTAGGTCCAACTGTTTCAGTTTTTACAACCTCCCAATATCTCATTTTGCTATGGGTGAGTCAGAGTCGTCCAATTCCATCACTTTCCCAAAACCTCATCTCTGAACACGGTTACAGTGGGGGAACGAAGTATTCAATACATGAGCTTTTGGAGAACAGATGAGATCCATTCCATGATATTGGGATTCTAGGGTGTTAGAAGAGATTCCTGTTACAGAATGACCCTGTACTTCTAAATATGGACCCC
Source organism: Ondatra zibethicus (assembly GCA_004026605.1). Classification (NCBI taxonomy): domain Eukaryota; kingdom Metazoa; phylum Chordata; class Mammalia; order Rodentia; family Cricetidae; genus Ondatra; species Ondatra zibethicus. The sequence goes on along the minus strand of PVIU01002365.1, from coordinate 123,193 downwards.
AAAACCAGAAACACCAAATGCCACTCTAGTAAGCAGAAAAGAAGTGATCTGAATGCCAAGAAAGCTCTGATCTTAGACATTCAAGTCCAAGGGTAAGTTCTTCCAGCAGCCTTTGTAAGACAGCAACCAAATTTGCTGACAGACATGGGGTCTCATTTTTCTCAGTAAAACACAAGAAATAGGAATGTCTCCCTTTTCACAATGAGACAATGTGCAGATAAAAGAGAGATGTAAGAGAATAGTTCAACTTTAACATGTTATGTTTTTCTTACAAAACAAATGATATCATAAAAAAGAAGTGAGTTAATGACAATTACTTCCAGGTTCCACCCTTTCCTCTGTCCATCTCACTTTCTGCAAGATCATTCTTTCATTCAGTAGTTCACAGAAAATTTTTGTAGGCCATGTTGAGTGCCTATTTGTTGTGGGAGGCCACTTGTTTGTTCCCGCCTTCTCAGACCCGAAATAATCACACAGAAACCATATTGTTTGGTCAATAGCTTAAGTGTATTTCTGGCTAACTCTTATATCCTAAACTAACCCATCTCCATTAATCTGTGTATTGCCTTGTGACTGTGGCTTACCAGCAAAGTTTTGGCAGTTCTGTCTCTAGAGGTGGCTCCATGGCTTCTCCCTGACTCCACCTTCTTTCTCCCAGCATTCAGCTTAGTTTTCCCCACCTAGCTCTGTTCTGCCCTGCTCTGCTATAGGCTCAAAGCAGTTTATTTATTAACCAATGGTATTCACAGCATACAGAGGGGATTCCACATCAAAAGACCATTGTGTCCAGTTCAGAATTCTCCCACAGGAAGACTCAACCACTTCTTAGAGGCCTTCCTCACCTCGTTCCAACATGGCTTGACAAGACAGCTCATCCAACTTCCGTTTTAGTTTAAGAGTTTGGTTTTGTTTGTTTGTTTATACCATCATTTTCCTAAATGACTAATATATTAGTTTGGATCTGAAAGTCGGTTAAACATTAGAACCATTTGAGACAATAAGACACACTTTAATAAGCTGCATTAGAGACTGCTACAAAGATATTTGGAAAGACTGAGATTCCTGATTAACACAAGAATCATAGGAAATGATTGTGCTATTTTGTCTCTCTAATAACATGGCCTGACCTTGCCTGACCTTGAGCTGACCCCTGTAGAGTATAATAAAATATTGGTCAGGACCACCCTCAGTAAATTCATCAGCTTGTCTGACATAGGCAAAATAAAAAATTGATGCAAAAAGATTTTTTTTTCAAAACCAAGGCCCAAGAATAACTTCTAAGACCTTTACTTAGGATGACTTGGCAGCTTCAGACTTACACTTTAGTCTGATGTCAAAATATCTTGGCTTCGTTACCCCTGCAATGCTCAAAATGAAGGACCGTGTTGTGGCTTCTAAAAAGAAAAGAAAAGAAAGAGGAGGAAGAGGAGGAAAGGTAAAAGAGTATTTCTTTCTGTCGGCTGCCATGGCCATTGTGAAGTTTGCAAGACTATAATCTGTAAGTTTACTCAACATGGTACCTAAGGGTGTCCCAGTGTGCTCTGTCTCAGTCACCAGGCTATCTGCATCACAGCAGGCTGGGGAGCTTGTCAGAAATAACACAGCCAAGGATTCCAGCTTGGCATGTCTGATGAAGGGCTGGGGATTGGATTGTTTTAAACAAATAAACCAATTAATTCTTAGAAACTCAGAATTTTGAGAAGCCTCCAAAGTAATGATTTTTTTCGGTCATATCTCAGCCATTTTACTAGGATTAATACACAGAGATTGCTCTGAGGATTTCTAACAGAAAAAAAAACTGTATGTAAGGTATCCACTTAAAATTTTTAATTATATTATAATATGCTCATGAATTTTTTAACCCGTGCCACTGACTCTGAGATGCACATCTTCATACTGTCATTGCTGCTATGTGCACATTAAAACCTTCAAGATGGATGTCAGTTATTCAGAACAGAGTCTAAAGGTATCAGTGGGCATTCTTATTTAAGGAATGTTCTGACTCTGTAGCCATGAGATCATCTACTTATAAACAAAGAAACAAATAGAGGCATTAATTCAGAAGGCTCAGATATGAATGTCAATTATCTTAGGAATGTTTGAACCATTACTGAATTTGTTTCTTCTTTTTTTTAAATTTTTTTTTATGTGCATTGGTGTTTTGCCTGCATGTATGTCTGTATGAGGGTGTCTGATCTTGGAGCTAGCCTCATGCCTCATGTGGGTGCTGGGAGTTGAACCTTCATCTGGAAGAGCAGCCAGTCTTAACCACTGAGCCATCTCTCCAGCCCCCTTATGTTTCTTCTTATGAATTTACAAACTTCATGTAAATAATAAAAGCAAGTCTGTCCAAATAAGACAAAAAGTGTTTTAAACAATCATAAGTTTTTTAAAAAAATCAAGAGTACAAAAGTGTTATGCCAGAGTTTAATTGGATGAATGTTTTCCTTCCTTAACAGACACCAGACTAAGGATACACATCACCCTGGTGACATCTTAGATTCAATGAAAAATGGTAGTTGTCGGTTTGCTGAGCAGGAGAATGCATTCCATTTTATCCACCTTTAATCTCCTTCTCGAGCACTACATTATGAAATCTAAGACCTTACTCTTGCAAGCTGCCTGAAAAACATCATCCTAACTTAATCTGACTAGAAGTATTTTGGGGTTAAGATGCATGTGCTGTAAAACTCAACTTTAATAGCCCACTCTCGGTTCCAAAGCACGCACATACATCCCAGCTTATGTCTCTAACAGTAGACTGAGAGGGAGCCTGAGTCCCAGCCACCATTTCCCAGACAGCATGCTGAGCCTACCTTCCTCTGTAAATATATTCAGGAAGTATTCATGAAATAAAACACCAAACAACACCAAACAGTGCTCTCAGAAATGAAAGGAATTCAGTAGCTTTCAAGGTAGCAAATCCAAATTTCAACTTCAATGTAGTCTAGCAATAGAAGGCTAGTCTATAGGAGACCAACTATTTCTGCCCAGGGTTGCCCGGCTGAGCACTGACACTTGCTATTTTTCAGTATTAATCCTTTTTTTTTTATTATTCAACGTGACAAAACTTTAAGGTTATGAATATGAATAATCACTTTCCAGGTATCCCTCCCTTTTCTAGATCAAAACTAAGAAGATGTAGGGTACCTAACACAGCTAGGGAATACCTGAAGAGACTGAAGAGAAAGCCGCTGAGCAGGGCTGTTTGGAAGAGGAATAAGTGTGAGAGGCTCAAGGAGTCAAAGTTGTCCATTTGATCCGTCCATGACTGGAAACTAATCAGATATTTCTCCCTGTCAGCCATTCACATTCAGCGAGAAGAGCTGAAGACACCAAAGTACCAAGTGGTACTTTCTTCCATGTACATTCCCACAGAGCAGACGGAACAAGCAGATAGCAGAGACTGTTAGTAGCTGAAGAGAGGATACAGGAAGGAAGAAGAATGATTCAAGTCCTAAATATGCCCATGCTCTGAACTAGAGTATAACCAGTTCAGAAAAAGTCTGACTTCCAGAAAGGCTCAGGAGCACTGTCTTACTCAACTGACAAAGAAATCAGGGCTTTTTTCTTAAAACTTTTTTCTTGAAATTTTAACATTTAACTTTAAGTAAATATAGTTTACTTTTAAGTAAAATAAATCATTTACAAATAAAATCATATATCTGAAGTAAATATTTTCTAAAGTGATTTAGTTTTTTTTGATCTTGCTCTACAGTAATCACCTTTATAAATACAGTGTAAAAATGTTCAAGATTTGTTTCCACAGACAACAATTAGAACACACTGTGTGTCAATGTGTCCAAGTCTACTACTTTGGAGGCCTTTATAAAGTGCTGCCGTCTGGCTGTTTTATAAACAACAAAACTTTCTATCATACAGTTATGGAGGCTGGAAGCACAAGATCAGATGGCTGGGTTTCCATGGGTCCCTCTTCTGGCTTGTCCTTTCAAAGCCCTCATCTTTCAATGATGCCTTCCTTGATTTCCCCAGGTCAGATTTCATCCGTCACCCAACCTTGCATGTCAAGTCTGATCTTCTTACATAGCCTCTACATGACAGGTACCTCCTGTTTTCCAATAAGCAAAACCAATTCGGTGATCAATGTCATGGCCCTTATAATGCCTGGTTCAGATCTTACATGCCTCAGAAGTTCATGACATGGTATATTGTTTAGGAAAAAAAAAAGCAACTTTCGGAGGGTAGCACAAAAACAACAACCTTACAAGTGGCTATGAGTAAGAGAGCCATTGGCACCCCAAATTTTCTCCCAGCTGCACAGGGGTGTAGGGGATGGTGCATCGGGGATGCTCTCTCCCTCCATCCCTTTCCAAACAAACATGCTGAAGGCCACTGCAGTATCATATAACTACACATTCATGGAAGAAAACACTCTCACTACCTGTTTATCCTTATTCTGTCTCCCCACTGCACCAAGATTGTCTCTTCTCATGACCCTCACTCCTCTATCTGAAATTAAAGGGAAGCAGAAGCAATAGATTTATCCACCATATAAAATACACACCTTGGAGTCAGACTACTCAAGTCGGAACCCTGAGTGCACAGTTGTTGACAGTGTTGCTTGTATCTGAACCTATATCTCCCAGAGAAAAAAAGGGACACATGAGAGTATCTGCCTCCCCGAGTTGTTCTCATAGCTCAGTGTCTGGCAAGCAGTGACCACTCAAAATATATTGATGACGATGTGAACTACGGCTAGGACTACAAGATACTCCAATGTTCCAGTTCCTTATGAGCCTATTATTCTTGATGTCCTTAAAGCACCAAAGTGGATGGACATTGAGAAGAAAAGAGGAAGTAGAGAAGGTCCTTGGGATGTGACAGATGCTCAGGCTGACCCACTAAACCTTTACAGTGAGTTTGCCAGGGATAGGAGAGGATGGACAGAGCTCAGTCCATAAAACAAAAAGCCAATGTTATCTCAAACTACTATAATGGTTTCTTTCAACAGAATCAACCTTACACACACACATACATATATATGGAAGCCTTAATATTGGTCCAGGGTTTGTGGGGTTGGGGAGACTGCAGAATCCAGCTGGGAGCCTGAAGGCCAGAAGTGGGCTTTATTTCTAACACCCCAACAGTTTCCAAGGGACTGAAATAACAAGACCTTGGATGGGATGAGTCACACAGATTCATAGGATCAGAGAAGTCACAGATGATCAAAGGACGGATGAGCCTTCCAGCTCACTGCCCCTCAGAAACGAAAAGGCTCATTTCACGGAGCTTTCTCTAATCTGTCCCAACTAATTTTTCAAGGATTGAGTCTAGAAGAAGATTCAACAGGAGACTTAGCTCCTATAGCCTCTTGGATCTTAGACAATGGGGATCTCAGTGGGATGATGGAAAGCCTCATGTTATTATACCTTACCCCAAACAAACTGAATGAAAGTCGAAGTCCTCTGGAGGAGGGAGGGATGAAAGGCATAGCTGAGCAATTTCCAAAGCATTCAGAAATAAATACAGACATCACTGAGCACCACAAATAAGTAACTAATCTATTCAAGGGTAGTTACATAACTGTGTGTCTCATCAGCATATCTGTGTGTCTGTTTGCTTTTTCTGTTTAATTTTCTGTTCCATGATGACATCTGTCCATGGAGATCCAGTGGGGTAGGTATGATGTTAGTATAAAATATGCTGGTCATAACTTTCAACATTTATCTTGCTTATCACCTCACTTTGTCATGAAGGTGAGTGATGTTTAGCGGGCTTGGCCTCATGACCTGACATGCAAGATGATCAACGGGACTCAGGAGAGCAGGTTAATAAGGAGAGAGTTATCTGCCCTTGTTCCCATTCCTATGTCTCTGGGATTCCATACAGTTTAATCTAGTGTAAAGGGCACTATAACCCACATAGACCAGATCTGGCAAGTCAGGGTTGGCTGAGAAGACACACTGGTTTCCCCATCGAAAGCACTGTACAGAAGCCAAATGGAGTTAGATTCGGGATGTCACAACCTTCCAGCAATTTCCGTGGTGTGAGAAGAGACTGGACACAGAGTAAGCAGATCTGCCAATACCTCAAACCCAGCCCAACCCACCAATTCAGCAATCCATTCTTGGGAGATGCTGACCTTTCTGAGATGGTGGGAGCTGAGGACTGAGCCTAGGATACCACAGCCCGCTGCAGCATTCCCATATAAGCATTTTCACTTGGGGACACTGGCCAGCATAACCACAACTAGCCAGCATTGATCTCTGAAAACATTGAGGCCTCCACTGGCCACCTCTATTCTAGGGAGGCTGGCAGGCTCACTTCTCCAAGGAAGCCACCTTTACCTCACACAGTAATCACAAACCCTCCATGAGAAACTGTCCACTTCGTCCCTATCTGTAGTCAGATAAAGAATTTAAAGTTTCCCATGTAAGGGCAAAGTGCGACTTTCTTATGTACCACATGGGTCTTCTCCACATGTCACCTCCCATCCCAAATACAATCTTTGCCCTTCCCCACCCTGTTCTGTGCCTTGTGTGTACTATACGTTACCCAGGATCCATTGCCATCCAGTTTCTGGCGGTTTAGTGTGAGAAGAAATTGCCTAAGATACAAGAAAAAGAAAGCCCATGATAGTTCTTTTGTGATTTTACCCTTCATCCTCCTGTTCTGCAGCCCTCCTTTGATGAAAAAACAGAAGCAACAATGGCCTCCTTTTATCACATGCCCCCAAGTGCCCGCAGTCCCTGACCCTGCTCACACCTCTGTGAGGATGCCCTTTATGGAAATGTCTCCATTCCAAACACCTAAGTGAAATTGGTTTCCGATAAGAATTTATTGGAGTAGGCATTGTTCAGCTATAAGATCCTGTAATTCTATACTTGTCGCTCAAGCAGGATGTTAAAACATCCTGACAGAAATATAGTATAAGCACTGGAATCTTGACTTCCACAATTAGGTGAGATACTCTGGCTCCCTCTCCCCAAAATTATCCATGAGTTATTTTTCTAAGTCAGGAACTTAGGCTGATAAAAGCACCTGTGAATATCCATTGAATCTAGTTCTATCAAAGCAACTAAATGATTACCTTGAAAACACATAAGTTTTCAATGAAATAATATGATTTGGATTTGGGTGAGAATGTTGTATTTATTCATTAAGTGATGGTAGCAAAATAATAACTGTTACAGACTCATGTTAACATCTGTGTTTTTTCTTTCTTAAGTTGTTCACATGTGGTACTCCTTCTATGTGTGTTCTGTGCTGAGACTGTCTCATGACCAAGATCCCACTTTCCATCTATAAAATGTGTTCTAGCAGGGACTAAGCTTTTGTTGCTAAATTACTATAGAGACTCCTCTTCACTCTGACCCTATTGGCAAAACGTTGACTGCCTGCTTGTTTTGTCTCTTGCTTTCCCACAGGAAGAGTAATCTTGTTTAGTAATTTGAATATATGGCTTGCAATGTCAATTGTTGCCAGGAGTTACTGTTGCTACTTTAAAATTGAGAATTAAGAGATTTGTCCCAGAAAAAATATTTTTAAATAAAATACCATTTTACTGTGTGTTCGGTTTTGACCCACAGATTTTTTTCATCAATTTTCTGAGCCTTTCCTCTAAGGGAGAGGCACGTAATCCCTCTCCCTAGACTCCCCTAGTTCCTGATTGCTTCTGGTACATTCACAAAACAACATCCTGGGGATCAAAGGCTTAAGATTACACAATGAAGAATGTTCTAGATGTCTGGAAATGGAAAGCCTACATTCCTCTCGGAGAGTTTTCCTTCTTCCTGAATCGTGAATTCCTAAGCCCTTCTGGTCTTCTGGAACTTTGAGCCCTCTGATTTGGCTTCTACAAGCTTCTGTGGCTTTGATTTGGGCTGACTCCTTTGCAGAAACTGTTAACTAGTGCTGCAGTCTGCCTCCTTGGACCCTACTGGGTGTGTCCTCGGGTCTCTCCCCTAAGACTCTGACTCTGTAGGACTTTGTTCTGAACCCAAGGGAGGGGCACAAAGGTTGTGTCACTGAGAGGTCACCTTTCTTCCTAATGTAATGCTGTGTCGGTATAAAACTTCCTATAGTTTCCTTCCCCAAATTGCATGTCTGTGTGCATATGTGTGTTTCCTAATGTAATCTATAGAATAGTAGCCCCAGCCTGTCCCTGGGATGTTCAGGCTCTGTAATTTCTTTCATTTCTTTGGGGAGATGTTCAGCTCATTTTAGTACAGTACTTCCAGGGTAAAGACCAAACTTAAAATAGTTTTCCAATCACCTCCTCATTAAGCATGTACATGTTAAGCAGAAACCTATCTGCCTTAGCATCTCTACTGTGGCCATTTGAAACATCCTCCAGGCAAGAGTAATTCAAGACCTTTAGGCTTATCTGCAACCTAACAATATGCAAAACTGGAACATTATTCAATGCCCATCTTTACCTATGCAACCCATGTTCTCTTCCCAAACTTTCTCATTCTGCATCAACACACATCTCTGAGATCCCTCCTCAGAGATGCTGTCCTCCATCCTCAGACACTTTTGTTGTTGCTGTTGTTTTGTTTTCTGAGACAGACTCCCTGTGTTGTTGCTTTGGAGCCTGTCCTGGAACTCACTCTGTAGACAGGCTGGCGTGGAACACACAGAGATCCGCCTGCTTCTGCCTCCTGAGTGCTGGGATTAAAGGCCTGTGCCGTCACCACCCAACTCAGAGGCTTTTTTAATACCTAAGGAACACTAAAAGAGAACTCACTGGAAAGCAAGCATTTCAAAATGTCCTCTGATGTAGGTGGTGTCTCCTAACAATAAATCCATGGAGAGGGGAGCAGTGAAGGAGAACGAGAACACTAAAGCCAGAAAAGGAAGGGTCCCCACAGCCCAGTTCCACTGGTTTTGAAACTTGAGGTTGACTGGCTCTTAGGGATTGTTATTTTTTTTTTTTTGTCAAAATCCAGAAAACACAGAGAGAGTTAAAGACATACACTGAACTTCGCTCGGCTTATCAAGCAAGGAATGAGCAGAAGTATATTTTGAAACATGTTCTTTCCTGTTGACACATGTTCAAAGAATGTCTGAAGGAAATAAATTAAAATACAGACTGATTCAACTATTGGCACCAGATCCTTCACGATGAAATATGGCTGCTATCTTGAACACCAGGGGAAAGAAAGAGAAGGTTCCCAACATCAAAATTTTGTTGGTGGAAACAATGAATATCTTAATTTAGAATTTTTTATGTTATTTTGATTTTAGCATTGCGAATTCCCTTTGGAGACATTTACTCAAATTGACTCTATTATGTCTCCAGTTCCTGATATTACTGTGGTAAAGAAAATATGTAGGGAATAAAGCACTTTAATATTTAAAGTTGAGAAATAACAGCTCTAAATAAACAACTATGGATATTTTTGCAATGCACAATTTGTAAGCGCTTGATTAAGTGCCTAATTTGGTGTAATTGCTCACCATCTTTTTTCTCACTTGCAGCTTTATGCAGGACAGGATGTGATGCTCTCAGGGAAGTTCTTAAGGTATCAGGGTGTAGTGTATGCATTCCAACTTCACTAAGAGGCCCACAGGTCTGCTCAGGCAAAGAATGTCTCCATAATTTGTCTGTGTCCTGAGATTTTGCATGAGGCTGGATTTAAAGGTAGTGTGGTTGTCTTCATTAGTATTTCTATTGTCGTGATGAAACATCATGACCAAAAAGCAAGTTGGGGGGGGTGAGAGGGTTTATTTGGCTTACACTTCCAGATCATAGTCCATCATTGGAGGAAGTCAGGAACAGGAAGCCACGCAGGGCAGGATCCTGGAGGCAGGAGCTGATGCAGAACCCATGGAGGAGTGCTGCTTACTTGCTTGTTTTCCCTGGCTTGCTCAGCTTGCTTTCTTCTAGAACCCACGACCACCAGCCCAGGAATGGCACCACCCCCATGGGCTGAGCCCTTGAGCTGATCACTAACTGAGAAAATACCTTACAGCTGGATCTCATGGAGACATTTCCTCAACTGAGGCTCCTTCCTCTCTGATGACTCCATCTTGTGTCAAGTTGACTCACAAAACCAGCCAGTACAGTGGTAACTCGTGTAGAGGAGGAGGAGATTTCAAGGCAGTCCAGCATTTGGACTAGGAAATGGACCTGGATGGCTGCTTTTAACCAGAATTACAGTTGAGAACTGTGAGTAAAAAGTGGAGCAGAAATGGTTGAGAAATTTGTATGTACTCGGGGGTGGGGGGGAGTGTAAAGTCGGGCCAAGGGAAGTATGGCTGCTGAGGAAGATTTGGGCATGGTAAAGAAGCCAAATGCCTTATTTTCCAAGGGCATCTCAGGAATAGGCCAGAACTCATTCATTGTGGGCTCAATGACACAAAGAATAAACTCCTTGAAAAGATCCCCCACCCAAGAAAAAAAAAAAAAAAACAAGAGTACCTCTAGGGCAGTGGTTCTCAGCCAGCTGCAGTCACCTAAGACCATTGGAGCTCTCGGATAGTTACACTGTGAATCGTAAGAGTAAAATTACAGTTAGGAAGTAACAACAAAAATAATTTTATGCTTGGAGGTCACCACAACATGAGGAACTGTATTAAAGGATCACAGTATTAGGAAGGTTGAGAACCACTGTTCTAGGGTACCTTGCCTCACAGGGCTGGCCAGGACGAGTCTTCCCTAGGATTCATGTCCTTATCTTCAGTTGGCCAAGTACTCTGAGGCCAATATGTCTTGGTCCAAGGAGTCCCAGCTTCTACTCAAGACAGCAACAGATTGGTGTTTTCCGTGTGATACTGGTTTTACAGGCTCCATGTTCTAGTTAGGTGTTTTGTTGTTGTTAATTTGACACAAGGTAGGGTCAAATCCCAACAGGAACCTCAATTGAGTTTTAAAATAAAAAATGCCTTCATCAGATTGCATGTAGGCAAGTGAATGAGGCATTTTCTTGATTGCTGACTGACAGAGGAGAGTCCAGCCCACTGAGGGCAGTGCCACCCCTGGGCAGGTGGTCCTGTGCCATAAAAAAGCCAGCTGAGTAAGCCATGAAGGACTAGTCAGTAAGCAGTGTTCCTCCCCGGCCTCTGCTTTAGTCCCTGCTCTCAGGTCCATCCCTCTCGGTTCCTTCCAAGTTCCTATCTACAACCCTCCCTCTCCCAAGTTGCTTTTGGTCATGGTGTTTTATCATAGTAATAGTAATCTAATTAAGAGACATACTGGATGTAAGAGGTATAATGTCTGGGAGCATCCACACGGAGCCCAAATAAAAGGCAACCTAAGAGGCCAGGCAATGATGACATCAGGATCCCTGCATCCCTATAAGCAGCAGTACCTCCTGACTTGTTTTTATTTTTGGAAAAACCAAACACATTTTCTTTTTCTGTGAGAATGAAGTGAGGAGAAATGCGTACATAAAGGGGGCTCATCGTGAACTCGGCTAAATAACAAATGAACGTGATTTGAAATTCTGGTGAGAATAGAAAGTGTGGACCCTGGATTTTAGAGAGAAGAGGGGAATTGAGAAAGTTGTTATTGGAAAATGGGTTCACAAAGTTCAGATTTTAAATAGATATCAGAATTGTACTATTAATGGCATCCAGTGAGCTGTCAGAGAAATGAAGATTTCATAGACTCTGCTTTTACTGCTTCCTCTTTCTCTCTCTCTCCATGTGGGCTTTCCATAAATGTGCTTTAATCAATTCAGAAGGGCTTTCTGTATATTAAAGATATTAATAAGGGTGTATATTTTCAACTCAAATGTTTTATCAGTATTGAATCTTGACTATGGTATTTTGACTGCTTTCCTCTTAAACATTATTTTAATTTACATAAGTAAAATTACTTAAGATTTATAATGAGTTAATTCCTTCGTAGGAAAATTTTGCTCCAACCAGAATTATTTGTGATAAAGAGTAAGATGGGGCTAGATGCTGCGGCACGTGCTTGTAATTCCAGATCCAGGAGGGAAAGGGAAGAGAACAAGCTGGAGACTAGCCTGGTGTGTGTGTGCGTGTGTGCAGCTAACCTGTGTGTGCACTCACATGTTTGTGCTATTTGGCTAATCAATAGCCTTGGGAAATGTATGTCTATCATGCTTATACAACCGCTCTATCACTAAGCTACATATCCTAACTCTGCCTACTGTGATTAGAATTGCATGGAAATTTCTAGATTAATTAATTCCCAATGAAAATCATGAAATATTAAATTAATGAATAAATAATATTTATTGAGTTCTGACTTGACCATAGTGTTTCTCTTGGTGATGAACTTGATTAGCACCTTAAAGTACCTATTATTCTACATCCCATGACTTTGTTATGAAATCATTTAGAAAAACAATTCAATAGCTTTCAATGATAGACTTGTTCCTTTTACTAGATCTGCTTCTATTAAATAAAATGTTAGCATATTTGGCATGGGATATATCTCACAGGATCTGAGCTGTTCAAATACAAATAGACTGGTTCATTATAAGCTCTGCCATCTTTGGTGGATTGTGTTTTTTCCCCTTAATAATGTGTTTATTCCTGATCTTTCCCTTAACACCTCTGCTTTCTTCTGTTTTTTTATTACATTAATTGTCAAATCTCATATATATGTGCTATATTTAATCATTTCCCCCTCCTTATCCTCCTTTCATCCCTTCCCATATCTTCCTAATGCCATCTCAAATTCATGGTCTATTTTCCTTAATATATATATATATATGAATATGAATAAATAAATATATAAATACAAGATACTGAGTTCATTTGGTGTTGCTCATATGTCTACATTTTAGGCATAACCATTTTGTATTGAATAACCAATAAGAGGAGTCATCCCTGGGGAAAACTAACTCTCCTCTCAGTTGTTAATTTCTCTTTATTTAGGGGTAGAACCCTGTGTGATTTCCCCCTTCCATGTTGGCATGTCAACTGGCGTTGTCACAGTTCGGGTCTTATTTAGAAAGACGAGTTGTTGAGATTTCAGCCTGTAGCTTCCTTATCATCCATAGAAGACACAATCTCACAACAGACTTCCTGGTCCTCTGGCTCTTACAATCTTTCTACACCTCCCCACCCCCGTCCTGTTCCATTATGTCCCCTGAGCCTTGGGAGTGTTGTAGATGCATCACTTGGGACTGGCAGTTCTTCTCAGCATTTTGACCAGTTGTAGCTTTCTGAAATGATTTCCATCTGGTGTAAAAAGAGAAAGAAAAGGAGGAGATGGAGAAGAAGAAAAGAAAAAAGAAGAAGGGGAAGAAGAAGAAGAAACAGATGAAGAGGAAGTTGCTTCATTGATGAGTAGAGAGAGTCACACTTATGTGTGAATCTAAGGGTAAGTGTTCTTCTATTTTTATCACTAAGTCCTTCCCCATCTACTTTTCCTTTTAATTTTTCTTTCATAGTGGCCCTAGTTTTCTTCCTAACACCCTACTATGCTCAAATAGTGCTCACCTTCCTTTATGCAAGGCCTGTGTTCCAGCAAAACTAGAGTTTGGATGAACGGTCAAGGCTGTTGACCTTCCTTTGGCAGTCATCCCTCCTGACAGGATTCTCACATGTGTAAATCTTTTAGGAAAAACATTGCAGACAGTGTGAATGATCTGCCTTGGGTCCAGTGACATCATAGGGACCACCCTCTGTGGGACTTTCCCCATCTCTCCCATAACATTTGAACTCAGACAATGGAATCCAAGGCCACCCTGAAGAAGAAGAGAAAGAGGAATCACAAAATAGCGGCTTGAAGGCTGGAGAAAGGACTAGGGAGATGCTGGGCATCCAGACAGGCCTCTCCAGCTGGCAGCCCACTTTACCTTGTGGTCCTATTTGTCCATGGCCTTTGCTTAAGCCAAGACCTCGGAGCAGTGCTCATCTTCACCGTTAGTTCATACATGACTTGGGAAGGGCTGAAACTGGAAGGTGCTAAGCTGTTCCTTGTGCTTCTTAACTCAGTGGTGGATTCAAAAATATTCTCAATATTAAACAAAAAGAATTAATAATGCAAAATGTGTTCTGATAGAAAGTTGAAGTAGAGAAAGGTAAAACAAATCAATTTTGTTCCCACTTTCATCAGCAACACTACCCCCAGAGAGGGCACATAGCAGTCTTCCAAAGTGTTCGCATCTAACAGCTTGAGAAAAAGCCCCAGTCCAGCCTCCCGCTTCTCTGCACAGATTTATGCTAAACACCGTTCTGACACTAAGGGTGCCCTGAGTTTTTGTTTTGTTTTGGTTTTTTGTTTGTTTTGTTTTATCTTTTTGCAATTGTTCTTACGATCATTCGTTTTTAAGGACCTTGTAAGAATAAGCGGGCTGTCACCTGCTATAGGATTTATATATCCTTTGGACCTTTCAACATCATATTAGTATATAGCACCCCAATGTTCCTTCCAAATCCAATTGCCAAATAGTTTTACCGTAATTGCTAGCAGATTCACTTATTAAATTAGTTAAACTATTTCCAGACAGAAATCAAACCCCCAATGATGGTTGGCTCAAAAGAGAGGGACTCAACAAAAAACTACCAAGGGCTAATCTTCGGTATCTAAGGCTGGGAGGGCTACAAAGTCTTGGACACCATAGTGATGTCTCTTTCAAAAGAGGTTCAACCTCTTTCAAAAGAGGTTGAAGTATGTATATTGGGGGGGGGATGTAAATGACTTAGTGGGTAAAGGTTCTTGCAACCGATCCTGACAACCCAACAAGAGTTCAACTTCTAGATCCACATGGAGGAAGGAGAGAATTAACTCCTACAAGTTGTCCTCTGACCTCCACACCATTTTGTATTGAATAACCAATAAGAGGAGTCATCCACACATATATCATGTCACATGTGGCTGCACATACATGCACACACACATACACACACACACACACACCCCTAAACAAACAAAAAAATGTAATTTAAAATAATTTTTAAAATGGGGCTCCAGAGATGGCTCAACAGTTAGGGAACTTTCTACTCTTCCAGGGGGCCCAAGTTCAGCTCCCAGCACCCACATCAGGAGACTCATAACCACCTGTAACTCGAGCTCCAGGGGATCTAGCACCCTCTTCTGATTCCTCCAGCACCTGCACTCACAGGCACATACCTCTCACATAGACAGATACAAATCCACAGAATAAAAACTAAAACAAATCTTTTTCAATCAGCTTTGCGAAAGACACAGAAAGGGAATCAGTGAGAAAGGCTGGACACTCATCTACTCCAGAGTCATGTCTTCAGGGCTTCTTTGTGCTTCCTACACTGGGGAAGGCTGTGAGTGAGTGTGTGTGTGTGTGTGTTCTTAACTTGTTTTTACTTTTAGTCCATCAGGGACTAACACTTCTATACAATACAAATGAATGAAACAATCAAACAAATAACAAAGGTATAGAAAAGACTTGCCTAACATTATTAAATTCAACAAATTATGTTTCATTTAAAAATTAATATAGAGCCAATTTGAATTGCTGTAATTTTCCAAATGCTCATTTTCAGTTTCTGTCCTTGTCTATCTGCTAATGAATCATCAACAGGTCTCAGACTGGCACAAGTTTGCAGCCACACTTCAAGTGACTCAGCCCCTAAAGAGTGTGACTTATGAGTCTGCACGCAGGTGCTGGGCTATGAAAGACAGCCCCAGAGGGACAATCAGGACAGCTGGTCTATCAGGTTCACCTAAAAGGCAGGAGTGTCAAAAACATCTCTCAGTGCGGCTCACGGTGACAGCTAAACAACACAGCAGAGAACCACAAGGCCCGGATGCGACATGAAGAGCCAGCCACAGGCTGAGCACCGTGCACTTGCTCAGACTAGTCCAGCTGCTGGAAGAGCCATCCAAAGCAAACACAGCTCTCCCCGCAGCAGACTCAACAGAGCAAAAACTAACACCCAGAAATCAATGAGATGACCCAGTTCATCATATTACACAGCCCGCTATCTTCAAACCCAGGATCCCAAATGCAATAACAAATGATACTATTAACTAGTGCAGGGGTCTAAAGCCAAAACCCAGAAACTCATTATTATAAACCAACGCAATTCTCAGAATTTTCCAGGTCAACTGCAAGAAAGAGTTCTGGGCCACTCTTCTCAATTGAACTAAATCTCATCCATGTCTAATTGCGGTGTGCAAGACCAAATCCTTTTTCCCTTCTGCATGGCCAGCCTGCCTCCTGAAGTGTCTAAGCCAGGGGCTTCTCAGAGGGAGCAGGGTGGACAGTGTGGTTCACTTGAAGGAAACATGAAGTCTGAAGCCAGCACATAGGGTTTAGGAGCAATCTGTGAGCTGGGTAATCTAGACAGTCTCTACTTCAGTTTCTCCATCCATAAAACAGGACGAAGGGCAGCCACATCCCTGAAAATACAGCCGAAAATGTTCAGCCATCTTCAATAAAAGCTATGCAGTTGTGTGTCCTTACTATAGAGACGTAAGCCAGACATGATGTTTCAACCACGCCATCCTAAAACTGCCCTTTACAGTTTACCTCTTCCTTAACGTTCAAATTACTGTTATAGCCACTCGTCTTCTGCATCAGCATTATTACCTGAGAGGACAGTTATGATCGTGCCAACGCAGCAACATGGAAAGATGGCACACAAGGACTCTGTTGAGAGATCGTTTGACAGTTCACGGGGCATTCGGATGGTACTATCAGGTTCCATTAGGTAACCCTGTGGCTTTTCTCACCTTTTGCTCTCCCTAGCAGGAAGTCACTTCTCTGAGTGTGACTTGTTTGCTTTGTTCAGAGTTTGGATGGCTTTGCTGTGGCTGCACCCCTGTAAAATGAAAATGCGGCACTACCCATCTGGTGCTGTGTTCTGACATATGCTTCTTAACATCCATGTTACTGCAGGTGAGGGGTGAGATTTAGCTTCAACGCTGTGGACTTGGACAAATGAGCCTCTCTGAGCTTATTTCTTCGATTGTAGCTTAAATATAATTTCTGCCCTGCCTTCCTCAGAGATACAGACAAGAAGATGCAAATAATCATGTAGAGAGAATTTTGGAAATAACTTAAGACATTCAACTTACATATCATTAAATTATGCTGTATAATGGATATTAATTATTATTCCTACTTTCCTGTCAAAGAAAAACAACTATGTATGATTTTCTTGCCATGACAGTTTTGGTTTTCTTTTTTTAAAAATAAAAGACAGATTTCATAAATCTTTTTAAAAAACAACTAAAAACTATGCAAGTTTTGGTAAGAGTTTCTGGAAAATATTAGGGCTCCTGAGCCTAATCTATGTATGTATATTTGTACCTTCTTTGTACTGTATGGACTTGCATTTTCAGTGTGGACAGAATCCTGAGTCTGATCAAGATAAGGTCCACTAAAAGGCCTGGCATTGCATTGTCATCTGTTACTGGGAAGAATGACAAAATACAGCCCTTGCCTTTTAAAATACATTATTAAGGCCCTGGATAAACATGTGGTCATTTTCAATTAAAATTAAGTCAAAGAGAATTTGAATAAAAAAATGTGTTGACAATATTCTCCTTTAGTAACACAATTAAATCTCCAAAAAAATGTAAGTAAAATGTAACCAACTCTGGTCAGATTTAAAGAACGGCGAGACAAGTGATGTGCTTGCTGTGAAACGTATGGGTTTCTTTGGATGGTATCCAGGCTGCAGCTAAGCCATACCATAAAGCCACTAGGATCCGTGCAAGGCCCCATGTCTCTCCACCATAAATCTACGCACAAATGAAAAGCGAGAGGAATTAAGCATGGTGGACACCATCTCATGCCAGGGGAAACAGAAGTGTTGCTCTAGGGCAGTGGTTCTCAATCTTCCCAGGGCTGTGACCCTTTAATCCAGTTCTTGTTGTGGTGACCCCAACCGTAAAATTATTTCACAATACTTCGGAACTGTAATATTTGCTACTGTTAGGAATCCTAATGTAAATACCTGATATGTGACCCCCAAGGGTATCATGATCCATGGGTTGAGAACCACTGATTTAGAGCAAGGACCATCTTTAAACTGTCTACAACACACTGGGGTCTTACCGGCCTGGGTATTTTCTATTCTTTCACCATTTGTACCAAGAGTACTCATCCAGAAATGAGTTCTTCACGGCACACTGGCAGCACAGCCCTGAAACTCCCCAAACTGATAGTTACTCTGAAAACTTAGGTGTGAAAGCTCTGACCTCTGGAGCATGTGAGGTGAGAAGCTTGTAAGAAAAAAGGAAAGTAAGAAGCAAAAAAACCCAACCCTTTTCAGCATCTTCTTCATCAGTCGCAGAGCAAAGTGGTTCCTCCATGCTCCTTAACGCTGAAGCACTGTAATTATGAGGCTTTCTCCATTTGCTCTGTTTGTCCTGACTGCTGGGGTTTATCTGTGCTCAGAGTGTAAGTATCTCCTGCTCCTGCCACATGTGAATATGATATCATATGAATATGATATGACTCTCTAGTGATTACGCTGTTATACTATAAACAGTATTTTACCTCTCATCTGCTAGCCAGGCAAAGTATAGCAACTAGTGGGTAGCATTGCTGTTTTATTGGTCTTGAAAAAGAGTATCGTGCCAACGGTACCTGCTGTCTGAAGGTTTAGATGCCACTGCTGGTTCACGTGAAAGCTCTTGGCTCACTTTTACAGGTTTCCGCACTGAAATTATTGGAGGGAGAGAAGTACCACCACATTCCAGGCCGTTTATGGCTTCCATCCAGTACCGCGGCCACCACATCTGTGGAGGAGTCCTGATCCACCCGCAGTGGGTGCTAACAGCAGCCCACTGCTACTCTTGGTGAGTCCCCCATGCTTTTCCGTGTATGTGGCTCTCAGTGACTAGGAAGAACGGCACGCGTCAGACAAAGCTTACTCCAGGAATTAAGTGCAGGAAGATGAACGACAGCGATAAAAGAGAATGATTAAAACGATCTACTCTAGAAAGTAATTTAGAATGTGTGTTCTGCTTATCTCCGGAATGTTCCATACAGTGTTCAACAGCAGTTGACCACAAGCAACTGAAATTGCTGAAAGGAAGCCTGTGTCCAAGGGGAGATTACTGTATCCTGCTTCATCGGGTTTTGAGAATTGGTGTTTTTATTTAGCTATTTCAGAATATTTGACATATTTGGTAAGCACAGATATATTGCAGACAACACTGTGAGTACTGGCAAAGGATTTGCAGATTCTTTAGGTCTTCGGCCCTTATGCTTTATCCTAGACATCTGAGGACCGCACTTTGGAAATCAAAACAATAAGGGACAGCAACTTCCCTTGGGGGAAAAACAATTATAGAGGATTTCTAAAAAGTGATGCGGAGCAGGTCAGTGGGGATGGGGATATTTAAAGGGAAGCTTTTCTGACCATGGAGGACAGCACCCCGCCCCAGGTCCCTTCAGTTTAAGATGAAGTATAAAATCTGTCTTGGGATGTTGTGAAGACAGTCAGTAGAGAGCTGATGGTGTTCTCTTGAGTTTTCTGATTTCATTTCTTCTGTTTGTATGTTTGCTTCTTTAAGCTTCTTGCCTGGATCCCTGATCACCATCTCTTTTCCTTAAAACACAATAGCCCTTCACTTAAGAATATGTCTTAGGGACTGGAGAAAAGGCTCAGTGCTTACAAGCACCTGCTGCTCTTGCGGAAAACCAGGGGTTGCTTCCCAGCACCCACATGGTGGCTCACAACCATCTGTTAACTCTAGTTCCAGGGGTCCAATGCCTTCTTCTGATCTTTGCAGGCTCCAAGCTTGCATGTGGCACACAGACATACATACAAGCAAAACACTCAAACATAAAATAAAATGAAGAAATCTAATAACAAAAGTTAGCTGGGCATGGTGGCACACACCTTTAATCCCAGCACTCAGGAGACAGAGGCAGGTAGTCATATCTGCCTGAGTTCAAGGCCAGCCTGGTCTACATGCTGAACTTCACATTAACCAGGGATAGATAGACACTGTCTCAAAAAAAAATGTATTTTAGCTTCCAAAAATTGCTATCTAGACATCAACACCATCTAGACAGAACAACTGAACTGTCTTGAGTCTCCTTGCTTTGAGGATATTGTCTAGTTGCTGCCTTTTGATGGATCCCTGCTGGAAGCCCCAGGGCATGAAAATAGGGGAAAGACTCAGCTTCTAAAGAGCAAGTTGCTGGATTCCAATTTCATATCCTTACTCACCCATACACCCCTCCCTTCTGTCCTGCTTCCCACATCACTAGAAAAGCTCACTCAAGACGAAGTTTGTACCTCTCCAGATATGCTTCTGCCGCTCACTCACAGCTCACCAGACAAGGAGCTAAAGGAAAACTGTTCAACAGACACTGGTGCGAAGTGGAAAGAAAGTAGAGGGTTTAGATTGTGGGCTAAGTGTGAGACCTGGTGCATGGCATGTGAAGTCATAGCAGGAAGGTAGATGAAGGTAAGTTAAATCTGAAAATTTGTCTAATGGATTTAACTCAAGAAAAGTATATCCCAAATTGGGGGAAGGAGACTGTTTAAAATAACAACAATTAAATAATAATAATAATAAATAATAGAAGTGGAAGGGAGAAATGGGGAGAAGGAGGGAGGGGAGGGTGAGGGAGAACTGAAGAGAGTTTAAAAGAAATCTTGCTAAATATCATTTTAGATGGCTGGCATATAAATGACTCTGAAATATGTGGATGAAATTTCCTCCAGGGGACATTTGGGTGTAAAAATGTAGGCAGATCAGTGCTTGGAAAAATATTAAGCCTTTTGAAATTCAAAATATTTATGAAACAGCTCAATGGTGGCTTCCCACAAATGTGCTCACAAGGCTCCCGGGGAACAGTTTACTAAGCCAGCCCTTCCTTTCGGCACAGTGGCAGGGAGAGGCAAATCTGGGAAGAAGGCTCCCTTTCAGCACCCATCTACTCCATTCTTCCTTCATGCCTTGGCAGTTACCCCTCAAACCTAAAAGGAAATGGATACCAGGTTGGTGGCACTCTGAAGGCCAGGGCAGGAGGATTGCTGGTTTGAGGCTAGCTTGGAGCACCTAGGAAGAGTCTGTCTACAAAGAAAGCAAGAAAAGTGAAGGAAATACATTTTTAAAAAATATTCTTGAATTGTCTACTTTTCAATGTTTTAAATCATCAGGAGAAAACTTTTGGCTCTTTTTATTGACCCGCTTCCCTCCCTGAACCCTTCTTTCCCCCTCTCATGTGCCTAAACAAGTTACCAAATGGAGTCCTCCACAGCCTCTTTTACACAGCGGTGCACCACCAAGCTCCAGAGGCAAATCAATGGAACTGTTTGTTTCGTTTTGTTCTTGCGGTGCTGGAGAATTGAACCTGAGGGCTCATGCCTGCAAGGCAAGTGCCCTACCACCACTGAGCTACATCCCCAGCCCGAACCAAGAGTTCTAATCCTGCCTGGATGTACATCCCACAGTCTCTACCTAGTACATTCTTAGGTTTAATTTACCTGGACCTCAACTTCCTCGTTTATAAAATGAGGACCGTCTTCTCGCCCACCTCACCAGGCTACTGTTTCATGGAAGGAAATAGAGGAAGAGCATAGCTTATGCTTTAGCACATGTTGCCAAGGATTGCTATATTGTCCTTGCAGCCTTCCATGGTAATAACCAAGCAATAAACATGATAGCCCACTTGTTTGGATGGGATGGGACTGGGAATATTTTTGCTTTCTAACAGCCAATGGCTTTTCTCTATCTGAGCCAAGAGAGACTCCAAGAAATAGAAACCCTGCCTTTGATGCCAGACCTCAGGAGCTGGTCGAAACAGAGGCTCTGCTTAGCATCAAGACAGGCTGGCCAAAGAAGCAAGATGAAGGAAGCTTGGTGCAAAGCGAAAAAAGAGTCTAGGGAAGAGCACTAGACTTGGGACATGAGCCCTGAGCCTGGCTCCTGCATCCTCTATGTGCGAGATGGGTCATTTTGAACCGGTTAGAGGATTGATGAGGGCTGTGTGGCCCAGTGGCTTTAAAACAGAAGGGCACTGTTGGGCTCCACTGAGACAGTATTGGCAGCCATCTTTGGCAGACTGTGAAAGAGAAGAAATGTATGGCAAGCAGTACCGTGGTTCTACTCTGCAGTTCCATGACAGGGCAGCCAGGGTGGGACTCAGGAAACTGCATACTAGTACCTCCAGGTGCTAAAGTCCACTGTTAGAAAACCCCTGTGATGTGCAAATGCATGACCCTGGTACTAGTTTTCTCTTGGGTGAATTTATATCTAGACACAGATAAAGAGATGGAGTCCAGAGAGGTGACTCAATTTAAAAAGGCACTTACCAAGCCTGACCACCTGAAGCAGATCCCTGGGACCCACATGGTGGAAGGAGAGAGCTAAGTCCTGAAAGACCTCTATGCACACACCATAGTACATATACATTGTGTGTGTGTGTGTCTGGTTTTTGTTTTGTTTTGTTTTTTGTTTTGTTTGTTTGTTTTTTTGTTTTGTTTTTTTTTTTTTAAGAAAAAAGATTTTAAAGAGGTAGAATCCTAGAACTCAGGTAATTTCATTTACTCCATGGGCAGAAGACTTGACCATGATGGAACGGATTGCAACTGAAAATCCAGAGAGCATATTGATCTGCATGGGGTTTATTAGCCTGTCAGAGTGGAGACAAAAATAGCTCTAACATTTCAAAGTCAGCAGCTAATGGAGGAACTGGGTGAAAGATGAACAAGTGCTGGAAATCTCAGCCGTCTCCTTCACCAGCATCTACCTTCCCCAGAGGTGTTGGTACCTCACAGCTGTCCTTGGGAGTGCTGTTTACAGACACACCCACTCTCCTGTGCCAGCGGAGGTCCTGGGGATTTTGTATCTTCCTCTCCCTTCAGAGCTTTGGGTTTAGTGGCTTTGAGTTTGAATCCATCCAAAGAAATCCAATCCATGTCCTCTGAGAAATTCCATCCCCATTCTGATTTCGCAATAGGCAAACTTTCAGCAAATAGAGCTGGAATTCCCAAAATAAGTTCTTTTGGTAGAAAATTAGAAGTGGCAATTCCAGGCAGCCATAGGTCTGCCACATGCAAACCCTCCCCACTGCCATGTGCGGTCTCAGAACCTACACAACCACTCCTTTCATTCCCTTTCGATTCCTGTGCCCTTCTTGATTTTTAAGAACACAAATCTTTGTGTATATGTGTATGTGCTTCTGCTGTATCCTGCCTTGATTCCTTTTTCTAGTTGAAAAAAAAATGGAGTTTTATCACAAATAAATACAAATTTTTGTTTGGTTTTTAAGACAAGGCTTTTCTATGTAACCCAGTCGGATTATATAGAAATGTGTAATAATTCTGCCTCTGCTGCCCCAGCATGATGGAAATTGCACTGACATATATTTCTTTTTTTTCTTTTCTTTGTTCTTTTTCCTTGTTTTTGTTTGTTTGGTTGATTGGTTTGTGTGTGTGTGTGTGTGTGTGTGTGTGTGTGTGTGTGTGCACGCGCGCGCGTGTGTGTGTGTGGGCACAAAAGATTGAATACAGGACCTTGTGCAGGTGGGCAAGTGCTCTACCACTGAGCTACACCTCTAGGGCATTTTTAGCACATCCTTGTTCTAAAAAGTTATTTGAAATGGCTTTCATAAATACACTACAACAGGAAATATCTGTAATACACAAATGGTTGCAACATGCACACAAAACTCCCCAAACAAAATCGGCTCTACTTTCGTCATTGGCTATGAATGTACTCATCACATGTATTTGCTTGATCGGTAATAGGCCCAGGCTTCCTAAAATGAATCTTCTCAGACAGATGAGCCAGCAGGCACCTGAGGCCTCACCTTATTTATCTAAACACATTGTTGGAAAGATGCAGCAGCTCTAGGAATGGAGCACACTGACAGAGAAGCCAGAGATGTGTGATGAGATCCACTGGGGCCTCCGTCGCTTCACCTGGCCCTAAGCAGGTCTCCTTGGGGTCTGTCCTTGGTCTTTCATGCCTGTGACCTCCACCACCTCCCACTATGACTGTTGGGTTTGCACATCATTGTGTCACCTCCAATTTCTTTGCTCTTTTAGGTTTCCTAGAGGCCACTCTCCCACAGTGGTCTTAGGAGCACATACTCTTTCAAAGAACGAGCCCACGAAACAAACATTGGAGATTAAAAAACTCATCCCATTCTCAAGATCTCTGTCAGGTCTCGCATCACATGACATCATGCTAATAAAGGTAGGTAGATTTTCCTCCTTCAGTCTCTTCAATATTCTCATACAAGATCACTCATTAATCAACTACATGAAAGCATTTTGGCAGCACCCTCCTTGTGTTTGAGGTAACTGAAATGTTCTATGAAGGCTCATGTTACCCCATATACTCCTGTGAAAGGAGAACAAAAACCACAAATGCTTTAGAGACATATTTATACCAGGGAAACCAATGGTACTGCTCCCTATGCGGAAGAGCAATATGCCAGCAGCCCCAAGGATCCCCAAGAAAAACTTTTCCCCCAAATGCTTTTCACATTAGCGACTGAAAACTACAACAGTTGTTTATGTAACAGAGCCAATTAAGGGACTTCAGGGACTCAGAAATAAGTTAAAACTTAGTCTAGACCATACTTTGTCCAGCCCAAATGTGGTCTAGACCATACTCAAGGGCCCTATCCAGCAGGAAGCAGCCCAGCCCACAAAGTCATGACCTATACATGCCATTCCACAGAAAACCTTCCAAGGCAGGGCAAAGGCCAGTTTGCTCAAGACTGGGCGGAACTCCTACTCTGTATATGCTTCCATCCCCAAACATCAGTGAGCTCCATGGAGAATGGAAATCACATTCAGAGAAAAACAACAGCCAAAACTGCAGCTGCAGATCATCACCAAAGTAGATTCGAGGGGAAGAGATGCCCTTCCTGAGGCAGAGAGACCACACACCCAATGCACGGTCAAATGGGATCTAGTTGCAGAAAGCACTGGGGAAGAATAATTTACCCAGTTTTCTATCTTTCAGCTTCACACTGCTGCAGAACTCAACAAGCATGTCCAACTGCTTCAACTGAGATCCAAAAACTATATTAGAGATGGAACCAAATGCCAGGTTACTGGCTGGGGAGCCACAAACCCAGATCTGTTAAAAAACTCTGATACCCTGCAAGAAGTCACTGTTACCATCATAAGCAGAAAACGCTGCAACAGCCAAAGCTATTACAACCACAAACCTGTTATAACCAGGGACATGATATGTGCAGGAGATGCCAAAGGCCAAAAGGATTCCTGCCAGGTAAGCATCTGCAGTGGAATGCTATTTTAAGGTACATTACATTTGTTTGTGCTGTGGAACATTTGCTGCATTCTTTTATGTTGCATTTGCTTAACTCTGTGAAGCTGTGTTACTGTGCCTGTCTAAAACACCTGATTGGTCTAATAAGGAGCTGAACAGCCAGTAGTGAGGCAGGAGAAAGGACAGGTGGGACTGGCAGGCAGAGGGAATAAATAGAAGGAGAAATCTGGGAAGAGGGATTGAGGAAGGAGAAAAAGAGGGAGAAGAGGACTCCAGGAGACAGCCACCCAGCTACACTGCAAGCCACAGAGAAAGAAGTGAAAAAAAAAGGTATAGAGAAATAGAGAAAGATAAAAGCCCAGAAACAAAAGGGATAATTTAAGTTAAGAAAAGCTAGCTAGAAACAAGCCCAGCTAAGGTGGGGCATTCATAAGTAAGAATAAGACCCAGTGTGTACTTATTTGGGAACTGGGTGGCGACCCCCTGAAAGAGTAAAGATTTAAAAACAATCAACTACAAGCATCCTCATTCCAAGTGGTGCCTCTGACTACGGAGACCAATGAACTGCAGTCACTTCTGCATTTTCTGACCCTGAGGGGAGGCGTGGAGACCAGAAGGCCACAGTTATGAAAATTTACTGTCCACTCTTGCAGGGTCCCCTACTCTTATGCACCTACCAGTGTGAACTTCTCCAGCAATTAAGCTGCTCTCGTTAAATACTTGCTTGTCCTGTCAGACAACTGAGTGTATTTTTACAGGTGTCCACTGAAGGACATTACCATCCTTAGAAAGTCTGCCAGCCCTGAAGTCATAAGTAGAAGATAACTTACCCCCCAAAAGGACCATTTTTTAAAGTGATCTTTAGAGAAGACTGAAAAGATGCATATGCCGGAAGCTCAAAAGTACAGCTTGCGTTTCTCAAATACCGTGGACTTCTAAGATAAAATGCCATAAGTTGCATGACTTAAAGCCCACAGAAATGTATTTTTCACTGTTCTGGGAGTTGGAAAGTCCAGATCAAGACAGTGGCGACTCTGGTGTCTCATTAGGGGAACATTCTGCTTTGTAGACTGTCTGTTTTCATCCTAACCTGGCCGAGGTAGGGAGTCTAGGATTTTGATCAGTGCTCTAACGCCATTCGGGAGAAATCCTGCTGCATGACCTCGCAAACCTCAGCTACTAACCCTTGGGAGATTGGATTGCTCCCCATGATTGAGGGAACACAAATCCTCAGACCACAGACTGGTTAACGAAAAGGAACTGTTATTCTCTTTCAGAATTTTTGTGCACAGAGATGGTGAGTAAACATTGGGTACACATTTTGGAGGACTAATAAGCAACGTAGATGGCTTATTAATTTAAAGTCATTCTTATGTTGTGTTTATTTATTTACCTATTATGTGTGTGGGCACATAAATGCAGTCCTTACCATACATGTGGAGGCCAGAGGACAATTTGTGGGAAGTTCCTCCTTCCACCATGTGGGTCCTGGGGTGGAACTCAGGCCATCAGACTTGGTGACAAGCAAGCTCTATCTGAGCTATACCTTGCTGGTCCCAGATTACTCATTTTTAAAAATAAGAGTTTAATACTTGCATCCTACTAGAGTAAGCCTTGCTGGGTTGGTTCAAAGACTCCCTGAGACCACCACCCTCCTAACCAGGTCAGCAACTCTAACTAGCCCTGACAATGTCCTGCACTTAGCTATGTGACCAGCAGCTGACACTGGTCCTCATTTTTGAAGGCCAACTCTTTGACCAGAAGGCCATTCCACCTCCTCTATGACTGCTTCGCTTATGACAGAATTCAGTTGTGTCCTCTGTTAGGGTGGGTCCTCTGAAACCACCCCAGTCAGTGGGGGTTACATACACAGAGCCATCTTCAAATTCACAAATTAAAAACAAAAACAAAAAAAAACAACAGGAAAAGATAAAAGAAGCCCAACAAAGTTCCTTCCATTATGCCATTTACAGTGCTTAGTTTCTCTTTTCTCCTGGTCTCAACAACAATTTGGTTCTAAGCACACTGGTGTCAGACTGACATTCACAATTTTGAGCTTTATTTTATTTCAGTGGATAATTTCAAACTCATGTTTACCTGCTCTTTAACTAGCAAAGTCCAGAAGCCTCTGATTACCAAAGAGAGGTGTGTACATAGACATAGGGCAGAGAGAACAGAGACATAAAATGGGCAGAGAGACAAATTCATGGTTATAGACAGAGATGCAAACACAGGGAGAAGCAGGGATAGACAGACAGACAAACAGACGCAGAAAGCCCAATCTGAATAAGAGGCTGTTTTGGATTCTCTGAGTCACAAGGAAACCAAAGGCTGTTAATAACACTAAAGAAAACAGTGACTTTAGGAAACCTCACAGCTTCTCACTAAATATCTGCCAATTTTCCTTTTCCAGGGAGATTCAGGTGGCCCCTTGCTCTGCAAAGGTGTCTTCCATGCCATCGTCTCTGGGGGCTATAAATGTGGCATTGCCAACAAACCTGGAATCTACACCCTATTGACTAAGAAATACCAGAGTTGGATCAAAAGCCAGATTGCCCCATCCAATGCAAATTGAGATTGTAAAGGGTTTTTTAGATCTGCCAGTCACTTGCTTCTTCTTGTGAAATGAGCTCGCAGATCAATTTCATCTGCAGATGCAGCTGACTGTAGGGAGCCTGTGGTACAGCTGGGGCATATTTCTATGCCTTAAGGACTCATTTTGTTTACTGCTATCTAGGCAGCAGTAAATAAATAAATGCCTGAATTTGAAAGAAAATAAAAAAAAACTCATTTTTTAAGGAACCCTGCTCTTTTTCATGTGTATTAGTGATTTATTTTTACCACGCTGGTTTCATTCTAAGTAAAATGGAAAGTCTGTCTTTGTCTTTATGAATATCAAATAATATCCAACCTACTTCCATCCACACTCCTTAAAGGGCATCTACAAAAGGCAATAATGGTACCTCCTCCAATTAAACTTGTGTTAGGATTTCTGCCAAATTTTCCCATGCTATTCGGGTGTTTTTATCATAAGAATTTTAATGTGCTTTTAATGTGTTAAATGCTTTTTTAAAAGACTGTTTAATTATATGATACAGTGTTAACAACTATAGATACTCAGATACAACAGGTCTTCAGAATTTATTCATCTTGGAAATTGAAATTTTATACTCAATGAAGAACAATCTTCCATTTTCCTCATCCCTCATCCCCTACCGACTACCATTCTGCTCTAAGCTTCGATGAACTTTTGAAAAGTTTTTGCACCCCAATAAACCTCTCCACCAATGCAAAATCAGACCAAATCAAACCAAATTAGAAAAAGCCCACGTTTAATGAATGCCAGCACTCCCAGGTTGCCTTCCAGGACCTCAGAGAAGAGATGGAGAAGATAGGAAAACCACGTGTTTGATCTCTGGGTTGCTGTTTAAATACCCTGTGGGAGTGGTCTTGAGTATCTCTGAGGAGGGTTCACCATTTGGCAGGCTTTCTTGGAGGTGGAGTCTGGACTGAGGCAACTCCCAGGGGAGGGGCTTGGAATGGAACTTTCCGCCCAAACATTCCAGACTATTGGATATATGGATGCCGGAGGCTGGGGTGATGCTTCCAACCAAACACTATTGTGAAAATAATAAACATAAATACAAACTCAGTGCAAAAACTATCATCATGGCACACAAAAATATTTGGGTAGTAACTGTTGACTTATGTCATACTCCATTCCAGAAAGAGTTTAATTAAATGTGTAAAATTTCTGTGATAGAACAAAACACAGAATTAAAAATTAGTGGGCAAAGATTAGGAGAGAAAGGGAAAATAAGAGCAAGATAGAGGAGAGGAGAGAAAGGAGGGGAGGGTTGGAAACCAGCTTCGACAAAAATACCACTTATTGGGGGAGGGGCATGGGGATTAGAAAAGTAAGTAAAGAGAATGAAGATGCGACAGAAAATATGATTGTACCGGGAGGGAGTTCCAGTGAATACTGAAATTTGCCTGCATTTAATTTTCCATACACTTTTATACCCCAATACAACAGGAGGAAGAAGACAAAAGACTGCTCTAACATGATACAAAGACAACTAGAACTGTTACTTGCTTCAATACTTTGAACCATCAAGCCATTAATCCATGAGAAAAGCATTCTGCTGTTTAGGCAGTGAACCCACCCTAGACCAAATATCATGAAGGCAGTCATTCCCAAAGCCAAACCCCCATCTCAAGAGAAGGAGCAGAAGTATGCTTGAATATTCTGACTATTGATCAGGGTGGAGTGGATCTACCTATATGGGCCATCTTAATGTCAAAAGGACCAAGTAACCACACCGTAGGTCAGGGTGTGTAGCCACATTGTTGTCAACATCTTTGGACAAGCTAAAACTCTCTGACCTTCAGACAAGGTAGAAATGGGCTCACATTTTTGGGCTTCCACAGGGGAAGGGCTAGGGGGGCAGGAGAGGGTGGGGAGAGGGGAGAAAAGCATAGGAGGAGCACCCACAAGACACTCTTCCGCAGTGAGTTTCTGCCTGAACACTTGCTAGGAAGATTCACATATGGCCTTGTGATTTGGCCCATGCAGAAAGGACAAGTAATAAGTTATATGAATTATGGTCAAGGAAATAAAATTAAGTGACATAAAAAACTAAGATTAGAGAGAACTGCCTTCCATGATCCTTTTGAGGATACTGTAACAATCTATACATCACTGAGGTCTCACATGAGATCCACAAATTTGTGTGATTTTTAGATGCTAATAAAAATGAATATGAAATGAGGTAATAAAAATAAAATTTTTAAGAGGCTACTCTGGCATGTTTCCCATATCTCTATTAACTATATCAGTGTCTAAAACCATGAGATCACTTGCAATGAAGGGGTTAAACTCTCCCACTCTCACAACTGAATTTAGGTTTCAGTTTTTTTGAGAAGGGCAAAACAGGTGTCTCACCAACAAAGGACTATTTACCCACAATGCCCTTACTTTCTTGGACAAGGGAGAGAACAGCATCAGTCCCCTTCTGAGTCACGTCCAGATTTGCCCAAGTTTGTACAAGTATGTCCAAAAATGATAAGACTAACCCTCAGCCAATTAAAAGTATACTAGTGTAACTGCTGCTTGCCCAACCAATTATGTATGAGATGACATCACTGTCCCTAAAACTCCACTTAGTTGTGCTTAAAAGGAACCTACATGCTCCTCTCAGGGTCATCGCCATTTTGTACAGATGAAAGACCCCTCATGCATGCTGGAATATTAATAAATGCTCTTTGCCCTTACATACTATTTGAGTCTGGGGTCTTCTTTCAGCATTTTCTTGGACCATACAGTAATACAGACTGTATTGATCTTTTGCTCCTAAATTCTGGTTGAATAGACTTTAAAGTAGGCCTGAAATTCAGAAGTATTTTAAAGTCATTCAGTTAGCCAGACACAGTGGCACGTGCCTATAATCCCAGCACAGGGTGGCTTCAGCAAAAGGAGCAAGGGTTTGAGGCCAGCCTAGACCTCAAAGAAAGACCATGTCTAAAAAATAAAAAATATTTTAATAATGTTCTGATGCTAATAAATTGGAAAATCTAGAAGGAATTGGCAATATGTAACCTGCATAATATCTTAAAGACATACTCTGCATTGTAAACTAGTGCTTTATAACCAAAAGTTTCTGCACCCTGCTAAGCCTCTCCACCAATGCAACAACTCAGATCAGACCAAACCAAACTGAACTAGAGAAAGCCCAGGATTAGTAGATGCAAACACTCCAGCCCCCTCCCACACACACACTGCAGAGAGGAGACAGAAAAGAGAGACCAAAAAACTATGCATCCATTTTCTGGGGGCAGTTTAAATACTCTGTGAGAGTGGTCTTGAGCATCTCTGGGGGAGAAGTTGCCATTTGGGCTTTCTGAGATGTGGCAGGGTTTGGAGAAAGATGGGGGAGGGGCTTGGGGTAGAATTTCCAGCAGAACAACAACCAAGGTTCAATTCCCTGGAGGACATTTGGTGTGTTGGGTTGTCAATAGTCACTGATGAAACCTGTGTTGTTTCTAATTTGAAGGAAGACTCTGGTAGGGAATAAGGAGTTTTTTCTTGCTCAAGAGTAAGGGCCACTTTTAACCTCATTTAGGAAAGATTGTTTCTAGAAGGCTGCACCATCAAGCTCTCTCACGTGTGTTAAGAAATGAATATTTTTGTTTGTTTCTATGTAAACAGAGACTACTCATTCATTTTCCCTGCCACCCAGTCACTGATAACCACACAGAAACTATATTAATTATGACACTGTGTGGCCAATCACTTAGGCATATTACTAGCTAACTTCTATTTCTTAAATTAACCCATTTCTATTAATTTGTGTATCGCCACGGGGCTGTGGTAAGGTTTTCCAGAAGCCTTCTCCTTTGGCAGCTACATGATGTCTCCCTGACTCCACCTACACTCTTTATACATCTCTGTTTCGATTTCCTGCCTGACTTTACTCTGTTAAGTCACTGACAAAAACAGCTTTATTCATCAACCAATAAAAGCAACACATATACAGAAGGACACCCCAAATCATCTCCCCTTTTCTATCTAAATAAAAAGGAAGGTTTTAACTTTAACATAGTAAAATTATGTTACAAAATTACAAAATAGTTATTAAGCAAGAATTATACTTACAATAGTTTATTTGTATCTGGAAAGTTTCATATCTAATTTATCTTTTATCTTAACTGAAGAAAACTATAACTATTTGTCTTCAATCCGTCAAAGACCCCAAAAGGATAGAATATTACCTAAGTAAACAGGAAGTGCATTATAAGCAACTTCCAAAACTCTAGAACTGAAAGAGACATCTCGCGGCCTGGACAATCACCCAAAATTCTTCTATATCATTGGGACACCCATCTTCAGACCTACAGGTCCACAGTATCTGGCAGACTTTTTCATAAAGCAGGAAATTTGAAAGACTATTTTGCTTATATTGGTAACTTGTCAGTCACTTTCTTCTGTGTCCTGAAGAATGTCTGGCAGACTCTTTCATGAAGCAGGAACCCTGAAGGACTGTCTCACCTTCTTTCTGCAAGTTCAGCAGTCATTTTTCTGTGGGTCTTGCATGTCCAGTTTATACAGCATACCATCAAGCAGTTCAGGCAAGAGCAGTTTCTTGCCCAAATGGCTAGCCTTGTCACACTGAAGGCAAATACCATGATAAATTTCTTCAATGCCCTTCAACCTCTCTGAAGTAATTGGTGCTGCCATTTACTTGTCTCACTGTTGAGAAAACTCTAAGTTCTTAAAACCATTTAAATGCCATATTCTGTAGGCCTTTAAAGTATTGAAGATTATCTATCTAACTGAAATATATCTCTGTATATCTAGGAAATCTAACTAACATAACTACAAGTTTCACTATTATAAATGACTATTAATCTGTAATTTTTAATTATACATTACATTTTTAAAATGAACTGCACAAACACAATACCTTAAACAAGAGTAGAAATATACATATAGCAAAATTGATCTTAAGTTTGTATCAATAAACCAAGATCCATACCAATGCAAATTATTCATCTCTATATATCATATCCCCCTTTAAATGAAACCAAACATTTATAAACAATTATTTTGGGAATGAATTTGGGCATTGTTTTCTCCAAAGTGCTTACTACTGTCTGTTGGGCAAAGTATTTTTAGGGTTTACAGAGACCTTTCCGGGGTCTTTTTCCATCAAAGCACATTAGCCTAAAAGGAATCCACAGGTTCTCATCTTCTGTAGAAACAAAAGCAGAACCTCTTTTTCCAAAGTAACATATCCTTAGACTCAAATTTTGAAGTAAAAATATTTTTAAAATGTATATATTGGTTTAGCTTAGCAGCCTGAATGATGAAATGTCTCTCTATAGTTAGCTCACTCACAGTCAAAAAATTCAAAGAAAACACAATAGTGTACATAATCCAGACTCTCTGTGTATTTTCCATCTTTATGAGGCTTTTTTCTCTATTGCTTTTTAATATTTATTATCTTTATTCCTTTAATCTATTTCTGTTTGTTATTTTTACTGTCTCTTTAAAGACTTTGTTTTACTTTTTAAAACTATTTATTTCTTTTTATAACTATCTATACTCTTTTTCCTCTCTCTCCCAAACCTATGTACGTTTTTTAAACACACTATCACCCATTCAGAGGTTTTTATGTCTGTCTGAATCTGTCCTTATTGTATATCTGAAATCCTTTTCTGGCCAGGAGCACTTTTAAAATGGTAAGCAGCTTGGTTGCAACAGCCCTGGATGCTGGCTCCCACCTCTCTTGGCCTTTTAACATGGTGGAGGTTGTTCACCACCAGCTCTGGGACTGCCTGGTGGGAGCTGTGCTCATCACCTCAATTCTGGAAAGCAGTCGACCTATTCTGCCACCAAGTAACTTGCAGCACGCTCCAAAAGAAGCAGAGCCATTTGTGCCACCAGCATAAACCAGGAAGTTGTCCCTTAAAGGAACTGCAGTGTTTGCTCTAATGCTGAGTCAGGAAGCCTCTTATAAGAGATGCACGTATGCTCTACACTACCAAACAGAGTCTATCTGAAAATATGCAGCTACCAAGAAGCTGTGCTTGGCTCCTGTTTTTGTAGGTTTAGAAGCCCTCTTTTTTTTCTTTTTCTTTTTTAGCTGTTTTAGGTCTTATGTAGATCCATGCCAGACGATGAGTGCCATTTTGTAAGTGGAGGTCACTCGTTAGTTTCTCAGTGTTCCAGATCCAAATAATCACACAGAAACTATATTAATTACAACACTGCTTGGTCACTTACTTAGGCATATTGCTAGCTAGCTCCTGTATCTTAAATTAACCCATTTCTATTAATCTGTGTATTGTCATGGGGTTGTGGCTTATTAGGAAGATTTTCCAGCATCCTTCTCCTTTGGTAGCTACATGGCATCTCCCTGACTCTGCCTACTCTCTCTATATATGTCTCTGTTTGGATTTCCCACCTGGCTTTACTCTGCTAAGCCATTGGCTGAAACAGCTTTATTCATCAACCAATAAAAGCGACACATGTACAGAAGGACATCCCACATCATTTCTATGTTTTTTTTTATCATAGTTCTTGGAAATCATCAACTCTGTACTATGGAGGATTACAGGGGCTGGGAGTTGGCTCAGTGGGTAGGACCACTTGCTAGGCGTAATGAGGGCTTGAGTTCCCTGGTACACACATAAAAAGCTGGCCATATCCTGTGGGTCTGCAATCCCATCACCTATGGGTCAGAGACACGAGGATCACTGGGGATTACTAGCCTGCAGCCTAGCCCAGAACAAGCAAACAAAATATAGTGAGTTCCAGATTTAATGAACATATTCTAACGTTGGGGGCAGGGGAGTAGAGGGTGGTAAAGAAGGACAGTGAAGTCCTCCCCTGACTTCTGTGATCCTGTACATGTCCATACCTGTACACACACATGCATACAACACACACAAATTTA
This sequence comes from Ondatra zibethicus, assembly GCA_004026605.1. NCBI lineage: Eukaryota > Metazoa > Chordata > Mammalia > Rodentia > Cricetidae > Ondatra > Ondatra zibethicus. The sequence goes on along the minus strand of PVIU01002365.1, from coordinate 88,645 downwards.
AGACCCAAGAAAATAAAAAAGTGAACTGACTAAAATTCTGCAACTGCTTTAATAATGAAACACAAAAGCAAGTGTCTTTAGATATTCCAATTTATATCATCTAGATTTACCAAAAGCATTGAGTATTGAGTATGAAAAATACTGATTGTTACACACCAGACTATGTCGTATAATAAAAAGAAACATTGTAGATTCTCTGATCTCACCATTAAAATAATTATAGTTCTGCATCTATTTCCTCTAAAACTTGAAACCGTATCATCATAAATCTATAACCAAAAAAAAAAAAATGGTGATTTTCCCTTAGCCACTTGATGAGAATCCTGGGAAGCTGGCCCTAAAAACTGCAAGTTGTGTTTTATTTCAGGCTCCCTGCCATTAGCATCCGTTAACAATGTGTTAAACCAGACCAGTCTGGGAAAGACAAGCTTCTTTCAATAGCCATGGCAGAGCCGTCAACCCTGGAAAGGAACCAACGGTGTATTGTGGCAAGCAGTGACAATGGTGCCTATTGGTTGCCCACTGTCAAAGGCATCCTTCATCCCTTATGGGAAGGAGTATTTTGATAACCATACCAAAGGTTTCCCCAACATAGTATAAAACAATATGTAGTGTTCTAATTTGGTGGGTGTGTTTTTAAACACTTACAAGATTCTATCTATGGTCTTGAAAGGAAGCTGAGAGCTAATTCATGGCAAATACTCAGATTTTAAAAGTGCTCAAAAATTTTAGGGGAGAATGGTTTGCCATAATCATTTGGAGTCCTCTGGGGCCAGGTGACTTTATCACAGGTATATAAGATGGCCTTATTTTTGTCCACTCAGCCTCAGTAATGTGGCCAACACTAACACTGAGTAAGTCCAAACACGATGCGTGAAATAAACCAATACTGATTCAGATAAGCCATGAATCCAACCTAGGAGCAGGGAGCGGAACTAGTCCTTCCTTCCTACTCCGTGTTCACAGTCTCAGCTCATTCTGAAATAACATGGAGAGCTTTAGTGCTTTAAGAACTATCTAGTAAAAGGGAGACATCCTTGGTCAATCCGAACTGCTCTCTGCTGAGACTTTCACAGCATGGTCCTGGAAACCTGACTGGGGTGGTGAGGGAATGAAGGGTAGACAAATGCACAGAAAAGCTGAGTCGGGTAAGCTACACACACTGTGACAGAATCACACCAAATATCCAAGAACTGAGACCCTCAGCATGTTTATTATATACAGCACAGGAGGGGGAGGTTAGCTGGGCTCAGTTGGAGGTCTCTGGATCAATGGAAGGCTTTGGTATCCCTCTGAACCTCACCCTGGAGGAAGGCCTTGCCAAATTCCCATTGGCCAGAATCATTGTTGCTTGACATGACTGTGCCCATGTTAACGATACATATTACCTCTGGACTTTGTCCACGCTATATACTTTCATTCAAGACCTCCTCTGCTCCCCAAAGCTCTCCCTCTGATCCAGTTCTGGTTTGGGGAAATAACTGCCATGAATCGAATTACTCCCGACTCCGAATTCAAATCCATGGACAGCGGTCCTGTCTGTCGCTGTATTTGAAGATAGAGCCTGTAAGGAGGTAACTGGGGTTAAATAAGATCATGGGGTAGGAGCCTAATGAGAGACAAATGCTCTTGTTAGAAGGACAGTAGAAAGTTCATTTTCCCTCTCCATACAGAGTCATAGTGAACTGTATAGAAGCCAAGAAGAGGGTCTTCCCCAGAAAACAAATTATTTCCTAGACTCCAGAACTTGAAAAGCAAATTTCATCTTTTAAGATTTATCTACATAAAAACCACAGCTCTCATCTTAAAGGGAACAAGAAACAGCTCATTCTGGAGCCATTTTGAGTGACCATGGCCTGGGAACACAGATGTAGGATACCCCAAATTCCATGTTCCAACATGGATGCAGTTTCATGAAGTATTTATAGTCTTACAGAATAAAGAAAGTCATAAATCAAGGCAAATTTAAAATACGTTGGTGGGTACACCAGAGAGGTGGGTATAACGAGATTGGGTGGGAGGTGGGGGAGCTATTTCATATGCCAAAGATGCTATCTCACGACGTTCTCAGGTCTTGGATTAGTGGAAGCTAGTGTTCTGCTAAGTTAATAGATTCTAAAAGGTTTTATTTATTATCATGAAGTGTTAGTTCAGATTCAGAGTGGGGCAAGGCATGGCTGCTTCAGAGGGATCAAATTAGCCCAAGATAAACCTCTGAACTTACAAAATTCCAGTCTCTCCACAGCACTGTCAAGTTGGGAGCTTAGGCCCCAGCCCCTTGAATCTATCCTAGCCCCCTGACCCTGAGAGTTAACACTCTGGACTCCAAATCCCAGCAGGCCAGGTCCTGACCCCTCCCTGGGGGGGGGGCGTTCAGGACCACTCCCCAGGGTATTTAAATGATCTCCCGGAAAGAGATCCCTTTTCCCTCCTCCCAGTCGCGTTTGCGCGGCTTCCAAGTTTCCCCCTTGGGGCCACCCGAGAGCATAGAACTCCCATTAAACCTGGATATTTCTTAATTTGGCTTGATTGGGAATTTTGCATCAGCAGGGAGCTCGCGTTAGGAAATATTCCTAACAAGCACTGAAACCTGGAGCAGCCCATCAGCCTCTGCAGACACAGACGCCTTCCGGGAGTTTTTGTTCAGTCAAACACTGCTTCTTTTCATTCACAGTTATCCACCCTAAAGCGGCTCTTTAAAGGGTCCAATCTGCCTACAGCAGATACACAGGCAAGGAGGAAACAAGGGTGCTGGGATCAACCTGTCTCACTGAGATCAACCTGTCTCAGGACAAAGCATCCCCTTCTTTCCCAAGGTTCAGAATTTCGAGAACGCTAAGATGCAGCTCAGGAGATGCCAGCAGCTCAGGAGATGCCAGCAGCTCAGGAGATGCCAGCAAGCCGTGTGAGCACCAAGAGCACCGGGTTTAAGTTTTAACACCTTGACTTCCTGTTGACAAACCCATTTGTCTGCTGCTTTCTTTGGGGGCTTTCTGCTGAGTCATTTGTTACCAATTTCAGACCGAAGCTGTGTTCTTTTTTCCCCTCTCCCTTAGAACTCTGAAGAGCCCAGTACACAGCAAACAGAAGTTTATTCTTTAATTTTTTTAAAAAAAATTTCAATTATGGGGGGCATGTGCACGGGAGTACAGGTGCCAGGTGTCAGGTCCCCCTGGAGCCAGAGTTACAGATGGTTGTGAGACACCCACCATCAGTGCTGGGAACAAAACTCAGGTGCTCTGCCATTCCTCCTACCCGCAGAGAATAGGGAGAAGTTAGGAGAAATAGCTCACGACTATTAATATTAATATGAATATCAGCTCACCCAAACAAAGGATGTGGCTCTTTTTAAGAGGAAAGGGGTCTTTGGGTATTGGGCAGGGTGATTGATTATGACCCCTATAGGGAAGGGGTGGCTAGCAGGTCCAAGGTGGTTCCTGCTTATGGTTTTATAACAGCAGTGGAGTCCCAGATGTCTTTCTTGTCTGAAATGGGACACTGGTTAGTAAAAAGGGCTGGCTAAGTCGGAGACCCAGTTTGCTTGATTGTAAAATCTGTTAACTCTGAATTGGCAGTCCCTGCTTATCACTCATGTCTCCCAGGGAGGAAGAATCATGTTCATTTTCTGGTGTTAACCATACACGTCTGTGCAGCAGCTTGTTAGAGTCAGTGTATGGGATTTACATTGTGGCTTGTCCTTAGAACTTGGGGTATGAGAATAAAATTGCTTTCTGGAAGTTAAATCTTCCACTCCCTTCAGCCTGAATTAGATGCAGCAAAGACATTCTGAAGAGGTGGAATTCTGGAACCTTCTGACTCTCATTTGGATGGAGGAAAACAACAAAAGGGGAGGGAGGCTAGCACAGGCTGAGAACCACAGGTCCTACCCAGGAAGGGAGTGAGAACATCTCCCGATTCATCTTTGGTTTTTCCTGGTTCCATTACATGCTCACTGGCATATTTGGTTTTATCTGGTGTAGTGTTCCTGAGGCAACTTTGGTGACCATTTTCATGCCTTTGCCAGTTGTTTCTCATTGCAAATCAATGATCATTTTGCTCTTCTACATTAATGACTTCACTTCTGTGTTGGGGGTTACTCCTCTTTCTTTTTAAAACATTTATCTATTTGTGGAGAAGGGCACACATGTTACAGTGCTTATGTGGAGTCAGAAGACAGTTTGGGGAAGTAGAGACCACCATGTAGGTCCTTAGGAATCAAGCTTGAGTCATCAGACTTGTCAACAAGCCTTGAGTTTCATTTTGAGAGACAAATTGTTGAACCTCATTTCCTGCCATAATAAAGGTTAGGCCTTGAACTTTGGTCAGTTCACCAAGATGAACGACCCCAAAAGGTTTTTCAACAGCCTGGCAGCCTGCTTGCCTTCTGACAGGTACTCCCACATACCTGCTTTGGCTTCAGGATGGCGTGCAGCACCTTGGTCCATTCATGCCCTGGGCTGAGGGGGCACTTCAAAGTGTTCTGCTTCACTTTGATCTTTTGCTGCAATCTGTCTGATTCACTCAGCCAAATATACTACTGGTTTATTTTTCAGCAGACATCTCTTCTATCCTGTTAACAACAGCAAAATCTAATTAAATTTGAAGCCACAAATATGCACAGCAAAAAGATGGCGTTTCTAGCCTCTCTCGCTACTTGCAGTGGTCATTAAGAAATGAACGTCTGGGAGCACATAGGAAGGAGATTTAAAGGGAGATGACTCAGCAGGAAGCAAGTTCTTTCCTTTCTCGAGTCTTTGGCTTACAAGAGAGATGGTCAGACCTCCAGCAATAAAGATGAATCACAGGCAAACTTAAAGCCAAACGCAAGTGACATCAAAGCAGAAAGGAGCCGGTGACCCTCCATGCCTACGGCTTCTTTCAAATAAAATACTTAACCCACTGCTGTTTTGTAGCTGTGCCTTAGTAGTTCCTTGTTAGTTCTGGCTTTGTTTCCATGGTTTCGTTTTGTCATGGTCAGCCATGATCTGAAACTGTTAAAACAGAAAATTCTAGAAATATAGATCCATGGCCTATTGTTCAGACCCTCCCAAATCCCAAATAACTTTCAGATTTCCACATTCCCTTATTTAAACAAGAACTGACTCCAAAAATGATATTTAATTTTAAATAATTGAAAAACTGTTCCCTCCTGACTGACAGATCTCTGCCATGTCCTGTTGTGTGGCAAATATTTTTGTTTCTATAAAAATAATACATATTATGAGTCTAGAGAGATAGTTTAACACTTAAGAGCACTGGAAGCTCCTCCAGGGGACCTGAGTTCAATTCCCAACACCCAGAACCATCTGTCACTCTAGATTCAGTGATCTGATGCCCTTTCCAGACCTCTTCAGGCACTGCATGCACACAGTGCGAGCAACACAACCTATATACTAAAACAAAATTAAATGACTCCTTTTAAAAAAATAATACATGGTAGTCAGGGGTCTGAAACAGTATTTCTTTCCTTTCTTCTGTATTTTGCAAATGGATCTTGTAGAACTGCTTTTTGTAAAGTTCCGTGTGAATAATGCTATCTGGCATTTGAGGTTATTATCTGTTCTATTATTTCACCATCATTTGAAATGATATAGCAGTTTTTTCCATTCAAAATATAATAGTAATCCCATTGGAAGATAGTTGGATGCAGCAACATCCTGGATGCTTGCAGTATCATAGAAACCAAAGCTGTCCCATGCAGGGTAAGATGACACACAGAGGGTGACCATGTTAATGACCGATTCGTGCCGGTTCTAGGATCTTCACTACATAGCATTTAGGGAGCAATTCTTCATTCACTGACTTAGACACGCTTTAAACAAATGTCTGTTTCTGGTCAGAAAACCACCTTCTGCGCTGGTCGCTGGAAGAGCCAAGAAGAAAAGAGAATCCCTGCCCTATTTGCAGACATATTTGCATAAAAATAAATATGGGCATGAAAACAAACAATTTCTGGTGCCATACTTTAGACTTCATGGCCCCGAAGACCCACATGTCAAAGGCTAC
>PVIU01002365.1:50125-82539 GCA_004026605.1 Ondatra zibethicus | reverse complement strand
AAGAACTGCAGTGATTGCTGTAGTCAAGCCATAGCCATGAAGGTGAGAAGGCCACTCCTTTTGCGAACTCATCTCTCATCCCAGTGGGCTCATCAAAGTGACAGCTAAACAGCCGGAGCCACAGAAGTGTCCAGAGAGGATGCTGCATTTCCCCCAGGGAGTCATGACTCAACTTATCCCCACAAATCCAGATGACTCCTCTATGACCATTATGAAACTTTGAGTACTCGGGGATCAAAAGAATTTGTGAACTCCACAATTAGGCATCAGGGCCCTAGCATACACTCATCCCAAACTTTATTTTACCTATAACTTCTCCCCTATTTTAACTTTTAAAGTATTTAAGTAGTACAACATTAATGTAGAATGGGCTGGTGCATTAGTTTTGATGGGCCTCCACCCTTGTTCAACAGGGGCCAGGAACTGCCAAGTCTCCCCATTTCACAGCAAGATCAAACCCCAGAAATCTGCACAGACTCTGGGCTTAGGCTTGTCATGTGCAGGCAGCCTTTAGACACAAGGTCTCTGTTCTCATCCCAAGGACTTTACCTACAAACCTGCATAGTTAAAAGGTAGTACACCTCAAGTTAACCTGTCTGTGCTAACTAGTCAAGCAGATTACTAAAAACATTTTAGATAAAAATAGTACAAACTCAGAGAAGTCACTAAAATCCATGTTGTAGGTCTGACTCACTAATCTATTCGCTCCATGAGAACTGGAGTTTCTAGCTGTTTTGTTGAGTACCGTATAGCCAGAATTACACTATGACGACATAATAAATATCTTTAATGGATAGAGAAGCAGATGAATGGATGGCCAGAAGAACTTACTGTAGTCATAAGTTATGGTAAAATAATAAACCTCAGTCCAACTACAATAATGTAGTCTAAAGTCTCCTTCTTTGCCTGATGATTTAACCTATGAACTTATACTGCTAGGCAAGTGTTCTACTACTGAGCTACAGCTACAGCCTTTTTCAAAAGTTTGAAGACAGGGGCCACTCAGGCTAGCCTTAAATTTATCATCCTACTGTCTCAACCCCCTGAGCAGCTGGGATTAAAGTCTTGTACCACGATTTCAAGCTTAAAATCACTGTCATAGCAGTGAAAAATTCTTCATAAAGGCCAGGGATTAGGATGAAAGCAAGCAGTGGTGTGTTGTAAGGAGTCCGCTTGTTCATTTCCGGCTGCCCAGACTCCCAAAATAATCACACAGAAACCATATTATTAAATCACTGCTTGATCTATTAGCTCTAACTTCTTATTAGCTAGCTTTTACATCTTAATTTAACACATTTCCATTATTTTATATTTTACCACAAGGCTCTTGGCCTACCAGCAAGGTCCAGCATGTCTTTCTCCAGCGGCGACTCCATGGCTTCTCTCTAACTCCACCTCCTTTCTCCCAGCATTCAGTTTAGTTTTCCCTGCCTAGCTCTACTCTACCCTATCAGGCCAAGCCAGTTTCTTTATTCATTAACCAATAAAAGCAACATATAGACAGAAGAAGCTCCCACATCAGTGGTCTAGAATGTTTCATGCTTATTTAATAATGCCTGGAGCTCTGTGATGGGGGCATCATATAAACATTAAATGTTATTATTTACTTTAAAATGTCAATGAACCACTCTACATATTAGATTTGGGAAGTGTATTTGTCACTTGTCTCGTTGCTGCAACTGTGTCATTCCATATGGCATGGGTAATAATTATTTATGCCTTACTTACCTGAGGGGGCTGCCACAGAAATATCTGATGCCAAGGGGTGATTGTCTTCCTACAGTAATAGCTAAACTGCTTCTAAAATAGGAAAATAATATCAGAAAAATTGTCCATACATATTGGGATGGGACTTGTAGTTGGAGATATGGGAAATAAAAAAGGAAAAAAGAACAAGAGGATGGAAGACCTCAACCAGACACCGAAGGCTGTTGTCTTGTTTTACAGTCTCCCCAAAGCAGATCCAAGAGCACAGATTTGAGTGCACTTTCCAGTTACAAGGTGATCACAGAAAAGTGTTCAGACATAGGGAAATGGGAAGGAAGAACTTTAAGCCAAAGAAGGTTGAATATTTATGTCACTTGCAATAGATATGGTCACCAATAAGCCCTGCTACAATGGTTTTGGAGACACCAGACTGCCTTTATGATTATCACCATGAAGGCTTGGCTAAACCAGCTGTCTCGGTGACAGTCGAATTGGTGATGAGTTGTGGGTGATTTCAAGATCATCTTTGTTAGTTTTAGATGAACACGTGATGATACCATGGTTTTTAATTTCCAAGGGATATTTTCAGGCACTGCATCCCCACTGGAATAAAGGAGAGTTTTAAATCCCTGAAATCACACCTTGCAGGGCCTGCTTGAAATCTTCAAGATACCTGATTCATACCTATGCCAGCTGCTAGCATCTAGTGTTCTCTGACATCACAAACAAATGTAATTACACAATCAGTCTTCACAACACAGCCATAATGTAGGCACTCTTGCTTGCCTCATTGAATAAATGAAGTATAGAGACTGTTAATGTGCCCAAGGTCACAGAGACAGGGAGTGACAGAGTGTGGATTCAAGCTCAGTTCAATACATGTGAGACTCCTCATTTCTGGTTTTGGCAAGCACAGATTCACACAACGTTCTTCATTACCAACCATGAGTCACAACCTCCCCTTAGAAATTCTTCCAGCCAATTATGCCAGCTATTGTTAAAGTCACAACACTCTCCCCAACACCAGCACATTCGCCAGCCTCTCCTCTTTGGACCGAAAGAATGGAAGAGCCCAAATCTCAGGAATATGTGGTCCCAGATAGTTAATGGTATAGATAATGAAAGTTCATAGTGAAAGCAAAGACGCGAATCAGAGTTCTGTCACCAGAGTCCTTGAGGTCAGAGCCTGATGCCTGGCTACTCTACCAAGCTAGGCCCAGCTACCTGTCTTCAATAGGCCGGTTACACCGACTGAAAAACAAAAAGTAGGCTTATTCTGTGTGACCCATTCTGGGAAGAGGAACGAAGATGCCCAGTTATAACCCCCGCCCAGCTCATCTATGGAGTGCCAGCATGAACTTTAGGTTTCTACAGAAGGCAAGAGGTGTGTGTGCACCACTAAGGATGTACGCTCAAAGTGTGATCCTGCCCACCACTAACATATTATTATCTGGTTTTAATCTCTCCTGCAAGATGGTCTAACAAGGTGTCAAACTGTGTGCAATCTCTTCCCAAGAAAGAAGCTCTTCTTCTAACTGGCAGGAGGCTAGGGCCTTTTCCCTCCCCCAGTGTGAGATTTCCAGGGATATAACAGTTCTTTGGGGATCATTAATTCAATTGTCTGGTGATCAAAGGAAGGAGCAGCAAGTGTCACTTTAGAAGATCTTCATTCTTGCCAGGATGGCCACACTGTCACCATGGATACAACATGGATAGAAGAGTCGTGATCTCCAGAAGTCAAAGACATGAGATTCAGCTCCCATCTCTGCCATGATCCCTGAAACCTTGATCAAGTCACTTCATGTTTCCTGGATCCCAGTTCTCCATCTTTTGTATCCGTGAGTCGGCCTAGACAAGACATAAGGTTCACAGCAGCCCTGAAAATACTCTGATCCTGAAGTCAAAATATCCTCTTGATTGTTTTGAGCAACCAGCTCAGCCTGGATGCTGCAGCTGCCTCCTTTCCAGATGCCAAATCGTTTCCAAGCCACAGCCACAGCCAGCTGCCACACGTGAGTGTCAGAGACCAAAGGGCAGAAGCGGGCCCCTAAAGGGCGAGTCAGCAACCACACGAGGTTCCTCACCCCATCTCGGTTTCACAGGTTTGGCAGCCCTGGATTTTTCTTGTGTTAGGGGAGCCTTTGGAAAAAGTATCTCAGCAAAGTCATTTTTCTTTTTTAGTAATGTTTATTGGTATCTATGGAAACAGGAAATAGACAACAGGTCATAAAGATAGACCAAGCCTAAGTGAAATCAGAGAGCCAGCCTCATGTTCGACAGACTGCCCTGTTCATAATTCACTTTTTGTGATGGATGTTGCTGATTGTATGCTAAAGGAGAGACGCCACTATAATGAGTCCTCATGAGAGTCGTGGTCAGTCTTGTCTCATCTTTATACCATCTAATGCCTCAGCTCTGGATAATTTTGAGGCAAATTCCACCACCTTCATATTGTGTCATCTGTAAGTACCTCAGTATGCAGATCTAAAAGATAAGCAGTCTTTTTGAAAGCATAACCACAAGACCATCACTACAGTTTTTAGAAATTATCTTTTAGAATTATTTTTAAAACAGATCAATTGTTTTGTTCGATCATGAGGGGTTTTTTTTCTGATGGATTGTTTTCAGATTGGGGGGAATTTCATATGTAGCCCAGGCTAGCCTTAAACTCATGATACTCCTGTTTCTGCCCCCTTCTCCTCCCAAGTACTAGGATTATAGGCACAGCCCACCCTGTCCACCAACACTGATTCTTTAACATCAAACAATATTCTACATGCAATTTCTCCCAATCATCTCATTTTCTCAACAAGAAAGTTATTCAGTTCAGAACCCAAATGGCCCCTATATTTGAAACTAATTTATATGTACCTTTGAATGTATAGACTGCATACTGTTGTATTTCCCCTCCTGATTTAGTCATTGAGGGAATGGGGGCAATCTTCACAGATTCCCAGAGTGATATTTAGTACTGCAAATCCAGAGTACCATTAACCATACCTCTCTCTGGTTCTTCCTTCTGTGGAATGATGGTGGGATTAGTGTCTGGAGTGGACACTCCGGTCAGTGTGGATAATCTCTCTGTGAGGAGCCCTGATGAGTGCTTCCTGATTCTTGAGACATGACCACAGCTACTGACCTTGCCTAGACCCTTCTCTTTTCTTTTTTTTTTAAATATTTATTTATTTATTATGTATACAATGTTCTGTCTGTGTGTATGTCTGCAGGCCAGAAGAGGGCACCAGACCTCATTACAGATGGTTGTGAGCCACCATGTGGTTGCCGGGAATTGAACTCAGGACCTTTGGAAGAGCAGGCAATGCTCTTAACCTCTGAGCCATCTCTCCAGCCCCCTAGACCCTTCTTTCTTTAGGATGCTTCTTGTTGGATTGCGGGGTTGTTTTTTTTTTCTGTGCTTTTACTGTGGCTAATCAGAGAGTTTGGGTTGCATTCACTTTTATGTGGCGGGTAGGATTTTTTTTTTAAAGGAAACATACAGCAAGTTCATGCTGTGCTTCCCATTTGACACTAGGCCTGCTGGGTATTTATTTAATTTACCTGTGTATTCATATGCATGACAAGATGCACAATTGTTCATTTGCTTTCTAACACTATCTACCCAGAATGACCTCATAATGACAAGGCCAATGCTACCCCCCAAATTATGTTTACTAAACACTTTGGAGTGCTTGTTTCTCATTTGAAGGGGTCTGTTTGTTTACATCTGGCAGAAAATTTTTCTTCTTTAAGTTGTATTCAATTAAGAATTTATAGATAGGGCCTAGAGATTGCTTAGTAGTTAGAACACTTGTTGCTCTTGTAGAGGACCCACGTGCAGTTCCCAGAACCCACAGGGTAGTTCACACCCCTCTGTATCTCCAGTTCCAGGAGAACCAATGCCCTCTTCTGGCCTCCTTGAGCAATATATGTGCATGTGGTGCACACACATAGATGCAGGCAAAACACTCACACGTAAAATTATTGTGACTTTGTCACTTAAGCTTCAGATCAAGTCTACCAAGCATGAGAGACTTAAAGAAACGCGACTTTGACCACAGTCCCACTGCTTCCCTTTTCATGGGCAGCTGTCTTTTATTGTACAAAAGTTCATTTTTTTTCCCACTTAGAAAAACATGCAAGAGGAAAGGAGGCAGAGAGAATTTAAAAGCAGGAGGATGGGGAAGGATGCTGTGAAATGCTGTCTTCTGGACATTTCGTGACTACTGCTCTCATGAATGCACAAGAGCTAGGGCTACCTGCATAAGATCTGCGTAAGACTAAGCCAACTGGCCAGGCTCCTCTCTTAACTAAGGAGCTATTGGCAGTTGATAGCTTCTGGGAGAGGGAGAATCCTTCTTTGGGAATGTGGTCACTGGTAAACTGTCCATACTCCAGTGGATTGCTCCTTACTCATGCACATATGGGTAACAAATAACAACAACAATAATAAAAGTAATGAATAGTTTTTGTTTTATCCTTTTAAATTGTAATATTTATTTTCATTTATACTTCATTTATACCTTACTAGAGTATACTTTTACCGTGCACCTCTGTGCATTTGTGGGTGTGGGTGTGTTGTATGCAAGTGGTCATATGTACAAAAGTGCATGTAGACACACGCGCATATATGTGAAAGTACATGTGGAGAGCAGCATTTGGTATCAGGTGTCTTCACCAGTCATTCTCCCTTAGATTTTAAGACAGGGTCTCCCACTGGTCCTGGAGCTCACTGGTTTAGTTAGACTGGCCAACTAGCGAGTTCCAGGTATCGACCTGCCTCAGCCTCTGCAGCCCTTGGTTTATTTGCTGACATTGTGTCAGCATTTTAGGTGAGCTCTGGAGACTGAACTCAGGTCATCATGCTTGCACAGAGCACTTTACCTACTGAGTCATGTCCCCAGCCTGCCTTCCTTTTAAAAGATGAACCATAGCAATATCTGGAATGTTCACTTCACATGGGACTCACTATGTGAATGTAACTGTCATTTATTCAATTGGTCTTCTACTGATGGACATTTGGCTAATTTCTATTCTTCAATTCCAAATAACGCATCAGTAAATAGGGCATCTATTCTTTTTCTATTTCTTTGGTAAGTTTCTTACATGGGTGAGAGATAAACTCTCTTTGCCTCAATTCTCAACCCTTTATGTTCTCATTTTATTTCCCTAAGGTCTGGGACAGAATCTGACACATAGAGGATGCTCAATAAATGTTTGTTGAGCAAAGAACTCAGTCATTTGGGCATGCAGTTAATTGCATGAACAGAAATAGTGAGAGGTCAGTGCCCATGAATAAGTCTGTGACTATTTTGTGTACGGAGACTCACTTAGGTTTCTTCTTCTTCTTCTTTTTCTTCTTCTTCTTCTTCTTCTTCTTCTTCTTCTTCTTCTTCTTCTTCTTCTTCTATTTTTCTGGTTTTTCAAGGCAGAGTTTCTCTGTGTAACTCACTTTGTAGACCAGGAGGGCCTAGAACTCAGAGATTCACCTGCCTCTGCCTCTCTAGTGCAAGAAGGCAATCTAAAACACCATGACTCCCAAGCCTGCTCCTTGTTATTTCATTACGAAACCTTGCTTGTTTTTTGACTTATATAACCCAAAATGGCTTGAAGCTCATAAATCTGCTTCCACACCCTCAGTGCAGGCTGAGAGAGAATGTTTTTTATTTATCTGCTATGGTCTCATGTGGTTTGAAAGTCTCCCAAGACACCATGACTAAAGGATTACTCCCAACAGTGGATCTGTTAGAAGATAATTAAAGCGCTGGGTGCTGGGACCACATAGAGGGTGAGCTACTTCTTTTGTGACTTCTCATTTCTTCCTGTTTCCTTGTCCAAGATGTGACTTCTTACCCCACTATGAGCTTCTGTCCTTGCTCCCTGATGTCACCATCCACCTCACCAGAACTAGGTCAGTGAGCACATCAGCCACATCTTTAAAACTGTAAGGTAAACAAGCCTCTTTTCTTCATACCCACCCTGTCTCGGGCCTTCCTGAGACATCAGAGTGAACGTGACGAGCACCACTGACGGCCTGGGATGCTGTGGTTTTCGCACCGCACTTTCATTGCTCCCTTGTACTACTACTTATTTTTATGAAATCTAGTCTTCCCTGCTGGAATGCAAGTCCTTCATGGGCAGAGATCCAGTCTCTCTCCATCTTGTTCTTAGTTCTGTCCTCCATGCCACACACTGAGTCTGGCACATGGCAGGCATTCTAGAAACATTTGCTGGGGGAAAAAATAGGCTGATCAAGGATTTTTAAAGGAAACCTTATTTATTTCTTTGTTTGCTTGTTTATTCGAAAAGGGGTCTCATTTCTATAATTCAGGCTGGCATGAAACTCTCAACAATGTTTTGACCTCATCCCCTCAAATTCTGGGATTACAGAACAATTTGCCAACTAGGAAAAAAATCTTTCTATTACAAACCAAAAACACTATGTAGCAAATCTACTTTTAAATCTCCTTCAGGCATCTTCTTCTGAAGAGCAGGGCTTCAGCTAAGAAAGAGGTGACGCACCCTCATTATGGCCAAGCTGAGGTAGAAACTCAAGTTTACCCGGCAGTCTCCCTCAGCAACCACAGAGAAGAGGTCTGTCATCCTTATGGGCATAAGGACAGTTTGGAGTCCAACAGTGTTTAGGCTTCCCCAGACACAGAAGGCCTAAGCTGTTAGTCCCTCTCGCCACATGCCCTATTAATGCCACAAGGAACAGGCTGCTTTCTACCCCTCAGGAGGGATGGTGGCCCCAGGCCCCAGCAGAGTTTGGGAAGGTTCCTTGTAGTCTGGGCAGAAGGCAAAGGCCGCCATATGCTTTCTACTGACTTGGTGAGGGGAAGTGCGGTACCTCGCTTTCGCTGTGGTTGACTATAGAAGAACAGTTACTGCCTATAATCTTCCTGTCTTGCTCAGCCGCTCCTTTCCTGGTCCTTTGATTAAAGATTTTGCTGGGGTTTTGTTTTGTTGATGTATGTGCATAGGTTTCTGTGATAAGGGTGCTGGCTTCTTCATCAGCAAGTACGAAGGCAGAGGCATACGAAACAGAAGAAACGTGAGAGCCTGCCGCTCACTTCCTGAGGCTCCATGCATCTATGCCATCTGCCTTACTCTCTAACATTCAGTCCCCTTCTCAAAATTTAAATGTACAGAGACAATCAATTGGTGGGATCCTTGTCTTACCATCTGAAGAAGGGAGCGGATGGACACAGAAGGGTGAACAAATGAGGGGAATTTTATTCATACAGAAAAAAAGGAAAAGAACTCAGAAAACTCTCAGTGACAGCAAGAAAGAGACTGCCAGCAAGCATTACAGCTCTTTGCTACAGTTCTTTGCTCTCAGTGGGCCTTGGATGCCAACCGAGACCAACCCTCAGAGGAACAAGCCCGCGGAGAGCATGTTCCTGACAAGAAGCAGAGGTGGCAGGTCTCCGAGGCAGGAGCAGTCTTCTTCCTTTCTGACAAGTGGACAAGGAGTCAGATGATCAAAAACCTATGCTATGTGCCAGGTTTATACAGACCCAGGTGAACCCTGACTGGCAGGGAGTATTTTCTGTATGCAAATGAGGTGAAGAATAAGAACCAAGCTGGAGTGAGACTGTCAAACTCAGAGAAGGGAGGGAGAAGCTGATGAATGGGTTTCCAACCAGGTGAGCAGCTCTGTTTCCATTGCTGCCAGTTACAGGGAAGTAGGCTCTGGGCTGTCAGAAGAGAACTACAAAGCAGGCGGGGCCCTGGGGACATCTAGCCCCAACTGCCACAGATTTTTTTGTTTCTGTTCCTGATTCCAGATGATTTCGGCAAAGCCAGCTCTTCATCTCCTGATGTTCTCATGGGTTTTGGGGGGGACGACGCTCTAATCCCTATCCACAGTAGGAATAAGAAAAAGTGTACACGCTCCAAAAGGAATAGAGCAAAGTTTGCTTACCCCATTTTCTCAGCTGTAGAAATCTGAGGCTGTAATTTTAAATCCCTCTTTGTTAACAATAATGTGGGAGGTAGTATTTTACTCTTCTGACACTGAGCATAATCTCATTCATGTATTTGCCAATTCAAAGATAATTTGTAGTTGTCTTACCATATTCCCAACCCTCACAACCCACCTCCACAGCGACACACTTCCTCCAAGAAGACCACACCCACTCCAGCAGAGCCACACCTCCTAATAGCGCCACTCCCTTGGAAGACCATTTTCTTTCAGATCACCTCACCCAGTCTTGAGAACCCCCCAAAAACAAAAATTAATGAAGAGTTGTTTTCCAGATGGCTAAGAGGGAGCATCATTATAAACAAATAAAGAGCCAAAAAAAAAAAAAAAAAAAACAAGCTTTGAAAGAAGGAAATGGCAAGCAAGTCCATGTGGGTGAAGCTGAATAGGAAGAAACGATGAGAGATGGGAGGGCAGTGCAGGTATAAGGTCTGCACAAAAGGCCAGCACTGAATTTTTCCTTAATAAAAGGATTACGCAGCATGGGTAGAAAACCCTTCACATTTTCCCTTGAGCAGTTGAAGAACTAAGTCCCCTTCCACAGCTGTTTGTTGAGGATTACTCTTTGTAGGTATCTATAGTGGTCAAATTCGTAGCATCAAAGAGAAGAAAGGTGGATCCTATTGGCTGCAGGAAGAATAACGTAGAATGCCCAACCAGCTAGCATAAGCTGTCCATCCAATGAGTATGCTCTAAAGACAGGCTTCACATGGACCTACTGCTAACAATAATGCATTATACATGTCATTTATTAAGAGGGTGGGTGGTCAACCTCATGTTAGTGTTCTTATCATGATAATTTATTTTTCAAATTAATACTTTCTTTATCCAGCCAAAGCCCACTTCAGTGAACTGTTTGTCAATTCCAGGGTCCCAGGGCATTACCACAATCACAAAGTAAGAAAACTAGCCCCACTGCATTTCTCTCAACCAATTAGTGGTCCGTCTAGGTCAGCCAACAACTCAAAGTCCCAGAAACAGTTTGCCATGGAGTTTATTTGTGTTACCGCTGCCCTAAAAATAATAAAGGAGTAAGAAAGCGAGAAAACAAAGAGAGTGTAAAAGAAAGCTTCTAAATAAAGCTTTACCCTTAATCTTATCACAAGTAGGAGACCCACATGCAAAGGATGTGGCCTGAAATTGATGGGCTTATCCCATAACAAGATGGTCATCTGAAAAGTTACAGAGGCAGGAGCTATAATTGAGGGGAGGATTTGGCCCTCTAATGCCAACCAGTATTGCTGCTGTGGATTCCCTTGGACTGGCTGTGCCCCTGCTGTGGGTAATTTGATGGCCACTTGATCTGAAGGCAGGACCACAAACCCCACTTTTATTAGATCTACATCAAGTCTCATGCTTTAGGGAGAGGAGGCTGGAGCTAACAACAAACACTCCAGTACATTTTCCCAGAGCTACAGGCTAAACCTCTAAGTTATGATGATAGTCATAAAATATTTGAGTGCACAAGCTCATAATTTAGAAGACTCAGGAGGAAGAAATCTCAAGAGAAGCAAAGCATTTTTACGTGTTTTTGTTTATTATGCTTTTTCTTTCTCCCTAGTGTTCCAAGTTTCCTTCTTCTATCTTTTCTGTTCTCTTTAGACAACTTCCCAGTGCGCTCTGTGCTGTTAGGATACTTCTCATGGCTATGACGGCCATGAACTTTCTTTGGTAGGTATTTTTACTAGAATCTTGACTGACACTTTTTTTTCTTCCTGGTACCACTTCCTCCCGGCCCCATGGCTTCTGATGAGAAATCACCAGTCATTTGAATTGCTTTCCTCTCTTATCGCTTCCAAGACATCCCTATCTTTACTTTTAGATGCAAAGTATGTGTGCGTGAGTGTGTGTGCATGCATGAGTGTGTGTGTGCGTGAGTGTGCATGCATGCATGAATGACTGTGTGTGTGTGTGTGTGTGTGTGTGTGTGTGTGTGTGTGTGTTTCCCTCAGTCACGATGGGAAAAGCACAATGACAGGAGCGTGAGCCAGCTGGTCACATTGCGTTCACAGTCGGGAAACAGAGATGAATGTTAACACTCAATCCCTTTCTCCTTTTGACTCAGTCCAGCACCCCAGCCCGTGGAATAGTGCTGCTCACGTTTAAGGGTGGGTCCTTCCATCTCAGCTACACCTCTCTAGAAATTTCCTTACAGACACACCCAGATTTGTCTTCTGGGTGGTTCTAAATCCAATCAACTTGACAATGAAGGTTAGCCATCAGGAATATTGTGTATCAATGGGTTACAAAATGTGGCTGCCCTTGCAGAATAAAGAGAGCAACAGGATTGCTTCTTGGCATGCTCCGTTTTCTCCAAAACACTTTAGCAAAAATGAAAGGACAAGATACTTTGAAAGTGTGCTAATATGGGAGTCTGTCCTTAAAGGCGCCTCTCTCACTCCCAGCCAGCAACTGAGACCTGGATGGTTAGGAGAAGCAGATTTTCGTTTGCCAGAGAATGACGAAGCAACCGATTGATGTTATGATGTGGATATGGAGTATGCTCCGACCCCCACCAAAGATTCTTGTTTTGAAAGCTTGCTCCCTAGCTGGTGGAGCTATCAAGAGGCGGTTGAATGATGAAGTGTCAGTGACTTAAAGCATCTTAAATTCACACTGAAAGGTTGGTTAAAAAAAGGGGGGGGGGGCCTGAGTAGAGGAGGCAGATCACCTGAAATACAGCAAAATATGAAACTTGGGAGGCACCAATTGGATACAGGTGGGAAATTCCACATTTGATATTATGTGTCAATTCACAGCCACAATGCAAGTAATACTAAAATATTACACAAGCTAAGTTTAAGTTATCAGTATAATGTGTATGAAATACAAACAATGGCCATACTTAGACTTAAGTCCAGACCTCAGCGATGTCATTATGACTACAGATATTTCATGAGAAAAACATCCGAATTCAAAACACTCCTGGTCCACGTGGGTGCTATTTAGCCTGCGCCATGTCCACATAGGTTTGCAATTTCTACGCACGTTCTTAGAGCTTAAAAATTAATTATGTGTGTGTCTATGTGTGGGCAAATACATGTGCAAGTGCAGGTCCCCAAGGAGTCCAGAAGAGGGAGTAGGATTCCTGAAGCCACATTAATAGTAGGTATACGTTACGTGACATGGGCTCCCTACAATGGCAGTGCTTGATCTTAACTGCTGAGCTTCCTCCAGCCTCAGGTTTGTCTCACCCAGGCTTAAAAAGGCAAACCTAGTCCATTTCTCTTATATATTCAAGGTAAATTTGAAGAAGAAAAAAAGACATGAAAATAGAAGGGAGACTGTTTGAAAAGAGGGTTGGAATCAAGGAGAGGGAAAACAATGGAAGGGTAAAAATTATCAACATATACTATGTACATTTTGAAAATAGCACAAGAAACCTATTATTTTGCGCAACTAATATATGCCAAGAAAACGAGGAAAAGTAAAAACTTTAAAAAGCAAAACAAGAAAAGAATCTTTTCATTGCTTTAAAAATGCTGATTTTGACTAATTTGATGCTAAGTATTTGTTGAACTGTGGCTTCTCTTGTCTACTAAGCTTTCTACTAAATATGTCAAAGGTTCAACCCCATATTCTACATATTTCAATCATTATAAGATATGGGAAATATCAATTTTATAGCTTCATCTGTTTCAAAAATTACTTTAGCACCAGATAGCAGTGGCTTCCTTATTATCCTGAAATCTCAGGTGTCTAGGAGGATCCCAAGATCAAGGCCAATGTGGATCACTTAGCAAGATGTCTCAAAAATAATGATAACTTTAATGGAGTCAGAGAGTAGATGAGAGAAGACTGAAGATGGAGAAGATAAACCGCTCTCAGAAAACTCCATATTATGTTTATTGTTATTCCCCAAAATGAAAGAAGCAAATGGACACGCTGAAATCAGCAAGGTGCACTTGAGGATATCTGTATCAAAGGTATAGTCAACCCCAGTTCTTAAAGCTTTCTTTCATCAATGCGTCCCCAGTAACCAGCACAGCATTCAGAGCAATCGATAGACATAGGCACTCATTCACTGGCCAATGGTTCTCCCAGCCTTCTGCAGAGAGAATATTCCTCTGGATGCAAGAAAGTCTATCTAAAGAGTGACTGCTCCATAAAGTGAATTTACCCCATAGAAAAAAGTCAGCACTGCTACAGAAATCATGTCCTCCTTCCCAGAATGCTAAGCGGGAGCTCCCTCAGGGATGTTCATCCTACAGGACAATTCACAAGTTTCTAAATAATACGCCTCACCTCCAAACGTGAATGGATTATAAAAACACATCAGTTACTGGTCTTGTTCTGTGATAAAATACCCGGACCAAAGCAACTTAAGGAATGAAATATTGATATGGGGTCACAGATCCAAGCTAAACAGTCCATCACGGTGGGAAGTCATGACAGAACTATTTTAAAGCAGCTAGTTATATTGCATCTACTATCAGAAATCCAGAGGGACGGGGGTTCTCACTGTAGAGTTAATGTTCTCAGTCTTATACATCACAGTAGCTGAGCTGACAGAATGGTCCTGCCCATGTGTCTGTGTCTTCCCACCTCAACTAATCTAACCTAGGTAATCCTCCCACATACTCCAGAGGCTAACCTCATCTAGGTAATCCTCACAGGTACTCCAGAGTCCAACCTGATCTAGGTAATCCTCACAGATACTCCAGAAGCTAGCTGGTTTAGGTAATCTCTCACAGGCATGCCCAAAGAAGTTGACAATCAGTATGAACCATTACAGAAAGTCAACATACCGTAACCTTATATTTTATAACTAAATGAACAACAACATTAAGAGCCATTTCTCCTCAGATTTATAACAGCCCCAGCAACAATGAATCTGCTTTTCCTGAGGGAATATTGCAGTTGTTTACATGATTGTTGGTCGCCACCAGCTGAGGTCAGCCAATTCCTGGCCCTTACAACTGTAGGAAAAATAGAATCTTTCCACCATAATTCACCTCTTCAAGGTCTAGCATTTCTGCTCCAGCCAGAATGGGCTCCTTTTCATGGGCTCCTGGGTATAAATTTCATTAGCTTTAATCTTTTTTTAGTAAAGCTTCTCTGAAATGTGGGCATCGCCAACAGTTTCAGAACTGAAGACAGGTCTTGGGCTGCAAACACGTCCATGGGTTCCACGGGCCCCACGGGCTCCACAGGCATGCTCACTTAAGAGACACAGAGGGACCAATGCTTCCACTCAGTGTCCACAGCTCTACCCTCAGCAGCTTTTTTTACCCATAGTCAACAGTGGTGAGAAAATATTAAATGGAAATTTACAGAGAGAAGGAGAAACCACACTTACTTAACCATTACTGAAGTATACTGTTACATTATTCTACTTTATTGTTAATTTTCCTAATCTCTTACCGTGCCTAACTCTCAAATTAGTATTTATTGTATGTATAGAATGTGCACTCTACATTCTCAGGCTGGGGAAGGTCTTAGAATGTATCCTCCACAGGTAAGTCTAGAGATGACTGTCTGTAACCCACAATCATGTTCTTACCATTTTAGAGATGACTTGTCCAGAAATCTTTCAACCGCCTTCCTTCCGGCCACTGTTTAAAGTAACATTTGAGAATAGGAAACTTGGAGGAACGATCAAGCACAAGGAAACTAGAAAACTGTCCTGGACATTGAAAGACATAGATTCAGGTTAGGGACATATTCTGAGAACATGAAAAATAAAGGACCATTCTAATGCTGATTTTCATGTCAGCATAATTTTAATTTTATACAGAATCCTTTTAGTGTAATGCTGTTTTTTAGATTCCTTACTAAGTGCACTGCAGAGATGGCTCAGTGGATAAGGTATTTGCTGCTTACACATGAGGGTTGAGTATGGATCCCCAGCACCCAAGCATGGCAGCATAGGTATACGACCCCAGTACTGAGCAGGGCAGAAGTGGCCAAGACAGGTGGCTCTTCAGCAATGCACACACACAAGATCATGCACATGCATACAACACACACACACACACACACACACTCAAAAGACAATACACATGAGTACAATACACACACACTCAAAAGACAATACACATGAGTACAATACACACACACACTCAAAAGACAATACACATGAGTACAACACACACACCACACACAGACACACACACACACTTTAATACCACATAACAACAAAGTGCATGGAGTCACACAACAGAAGACATGAGATCAAAAAGATCCTCTAAAAGGAAATCCCAATAAATACTAGAAGAAAATCAGAGAGTTCATTAGGGAAGAGGAAGAAGCCTCATGAACTCATTGTCACTGTGGGCTCAGACCGAGAGACAGTAGAGAACACAACCAGAGTGAATCAGCCAGGGCATAAGCAGCTACTATCCTACTGTCAATGAGTAGCTGAAGGGTGTTTCTGGGGGTTTACCCCCCAACACTTTAAGGCTACAAAGGATTTGCAAACAGGGAGCACAGAGGTGGGAAGTTGTAAGATCCTTTGTCAAGGGAAGAAGAGCTCAGGCCAAATAACTATGATAGATCATCACATTACCAAACTATTGTTTGTCTATTTTCTGTGAGAATAGACTTAAAATACTCAAGTTTTAGGGTGGGAAAAGTCAGCTAATAGAATACTCATGTAAAACTTAGAATATATACTTGATAAAGATATGAGTTAAATTTTTCTCATAAATCCTATGACACAAAATACATTATTATTGTTCATATAGGTATTCGTTCAGGCTGGAGAGATGGCTCTGAAGTTAAGAGCACTGGCTGCTCTTCCAGAGATCCTGAGTTCAATTCCCACAACCACAAGGTGGCTTGTAACCATCTATAGTGAGATCTGGTGCCCTCTTCTGGTGTGCATAATAAATAAATAAATCTTTTTTAAAAAGGTATTCATTCATTTCACATCTATTAAGATGACTATAGGGAGAGAAAGCTTCAAGCATTAAGAAGGATGAACAGCTCTTTTCAGTCTGAAGATTTCATAGAGTTTTAAGTAGTGGATACAAGTCCTGAGTGGATAATACGGGATTGTGGAAAGCGAGGAGCCTCTTAAACAATAGGAGCAATGATCAGCACCAACCTTCCTTCCTTCTCTGAATAAGAGGACCACCAAGAAGGCTTCAGAATGATTCACTCAATGCTCTTCAGAGGCATTGCTTGCTTTGAGTGTCTCAGTCCATTATTAAAGAAGTCTGGATAGAAACTCAAGGCAGGAGAGGGCTGAGCAAGCTGGAGCGTCAGAGGGCCAAGTGACCACTGGGAGCTTCAAAGGGCCAAGCAACCCCTGGAAGCCTCAGAGGGCCAAGTGACCTCCAGGAGGGTCAGAGGCGAGTGACCACAGGGAGCAGCAAGTGACCACCAGGAGCGACTATGGAAGAGGCTTACAGCAGCGGCTTCCAGAAACTACCTGAAGAAGTTCCTCTGGGAAAGAGCACCTGTGTTCCAGCCAGCATTCGCTGCCATTCTCTCTATGGGTTACCTCATTGCTGCAGCGACCGCTAGAACCTCAGCACTGCCTGCATCTACAGAAATGATCACTGGAACTGTGGCCCTACCTGCACCTGGAGGAGTGACTGCCGGAGCTGTGATCCCACCTGGCTCGAGGACTGACCATCTGAGCCCCCCTGTACCTGGAGGAGCTCTCACCCAAGGCTCTGCTCTGCCTACACATGAAGGAACGTTCAACGGAGCCACAGTCCTCAACTAGGCAGACTGGAAGAAGAGGGACCCTCTGAAGCACAGACTCCACCTATACCAGCTGGAGGAAGAGATGTGTACACAACAAGGTAAGAATACACTCCATGGAATAAAGAGCAACATGACATCACCCTACAACAGCAAGACCTGAATGTCCCAACACAGATGGAGCAGAAGAAAATGACCTTAAAAATAACTTTATGAAGATGATTGAGGCCCTTAAAGGGGAAATGAAAAATTCCCTTAAAGAAGTGGAAGAAAAGACAAACAAAAAGTTGGAAGAAATCAACAAATCCCTTAGAGAAAACCAAGAAACAGCAATTAAACAGGTGAAGAAAATGGTTGAAAACTAAAATAGAAACAATAAAGAAAACACAAAGTGAGGGAATTCTAGAAGCGAAAAATTTGGGTCAACAATCAGGAACCACAAATGCAAGCATAAACAACAGAATACGAGATATGGAAGAGAGAATCTTAAGCACTGAAGATACAATACAGGAAATAGATTCATTGGTCAAAGAAAATGTTAAATATAACAAATTCTTAACACAAAATATTCAGGAAATCTGGGACACCATGAGAAGACCAAACATATGATTAATAGTGATAGAAGGAGAAGTCCAACTCAAAGGCACAGAAAATATATTTTTTTAAAAAAATCATAGAAGAAAACTTTCCCAATGTAAAGAAGTGCAAGAAGCTTAAGAGCACCAAATAGACTGAACCAAAAATAAGTCCCCTTGCCACATAATAATCAAAACACTAAATATACAGAATAAAGAAAGAATATTAAAAGCCAAAAAGGAAAAAGGCCAAGTAATATATAAAGGCAGACCTGTTGAATTGTACCCAACTTCTCAATAGAAACATTGAAAGCCAGAACATCCTGGACAGGCATCATGCAGACACTAGGAGACCATGGATGTCTGCCAAGACTACTATACCCAGCAAAGCTTACAATCACCATAGACAGAGAAAACAAGATATTTCATGACTAAGCCAGATTTAATCAATACCTATATACAAATCCAGCCCTACAGAAAGTACTAGAAGGAAAACTCCAACCCAAAGAAATCAGCTACACCCACAGAAGCAGACAATAGATGATCTCACAGAAGCAAATCCCAAAGAAGGAAAATACACACACAGTGCCACCAACAACAACAAAAACAAAAATAACAGGAACTAGCAATCACTGGTCATTAATATCCCTTAATATAAATGGACTCAATTCTCCTATTAAAAAGACACAGGCTAACAGATTGAATACACAAACAGAATCCACCCTTCTGCTGCATACAAGAAACACACCTCAACCTCAAAGACAGACATTACCTCAGAGTAAAGGGTTAGAAAAAGATTTTCCAATCAAACGGACCTAAGAAACAAGCTGGTATAGCTATCCTAATATCTGACAAAATAGATTTCAAACTAAAATCTGTCAAAAGAGATGAAGAGGAACATTTCATATTCATCACAAGAAAAATCCATCAAGAGGAAGTCTCAATTCTGAACATCTATGCCCCAAATAAAAGAGCACCCCCATTTGTAAAAGAAACATTACTAAAGCTTAAATCACACATTAAGCCACACACACTAATAGTGGGAGATTCAGCACCCCACTCTCACCACTGGATAGGTCTACCAGACAGAAACTTAACAGATGTCATGACTCAAATGGACTTAACAGACATCTATAGAACATTCCACCCAAACACAAAGAATAGACCTTCTTTTCAGCACCTCATGGAACCATCTCAAAAACTTACCACATACTCGGTAACAAAACAAACTTCAACAGATACAAAAAATAAATGGAATAACCCCATGTATCTTATCAGATCACCATGGCTTTTAAGTTAGAATTCAACAACACTAATTTCAGAAAGCCCTTAAGCACATGGAAACTGAACAATGCTCAAATGGATCGCCACTGGGTCAAGGAAGAAATAAAGAAACAAATTACTAAAATTCAATGAAAATGAGCCTATAACATACCCAAACTTATAGAACACAATGAAAGCAGTGCTAAGAGGAAGGTTCATAGCACCAAATGCCTACACAAAGAAGCTGGGAAAATCCCACACTAGCGAATTAACAAAACACCTGAAAGCTCTAGAACAAAGAGAAGCAAACTCACCCAGGAGGAGTAGATGACAAGAAATAATTAAATTAGGGGCTGAAATCAATAAAATAGAAACAAAGAAAACAATACAAAGAATCAATGAGATAAAGAGTTGGTTCTTCCAGAAAATCAACAAGATTGAGAAACCTTTACTCACACTAACCAAAAGGCAGAGAAATAATATCCAATTAACAAAATCAGAAATTAAAAGGGGGTCATAACAACAGACATGAATGAAATCCAGAGAATTATCAGGTCATACTTCAAAAACCTGTACTTCACAGAATTGGAAAAATTAAAGGAAATGAGCAATTTTCTGGGTAAATACCACATACCAAAATTAAATCAAGACCAGACAAATTAAATAGACATATAACCCACAAGGAAATAGAACAGTCATCAAAAGCCTCCCAACCAAAAAAAAGCCCAGGGCCAGATAGTTTCAGCACAGAATTCTACCAGAATTTCAAAAAAGAGCTAACACTGATACTCCTCAATTGTTCCACACAATAGAAGCAGAAGGAACACTGCCAAACTCCTTTTACAAGGCTACAGTTACCCTGATACCCAAACCACACAAAGATGCAACTAAGAAATTACAGATCAATCTCACTCATGAACACTGATGCAAAAATACTCAATAAAATACTGGCAAACCAAATCCAAGAACACATCAGAAACATCATCCACCATGATCAAGCAGGCTTCATCCCAGAGATTCAGAGATGGTTCAACATACAAAAAGTCATCAATGTAATCCACCATATAAACAAACTGAAGGAAAAAAACCCACATGATCATCTCATTGGATGTGGAAAAAGTCTTCGACAAAATTTAACAACCCTTCATGATAAAGGTCTTGGAGAGAGCGGGAATACAAGGAAAACACCTAAATGTAATAAAGGCAATTTACATCAAGCCAACCGCCAACATCAAACTAAATGGAGAGAAACTTTTGTGATTCCACTAAAATAAGGAGCAAGACAAAGTTGTCCATTCTCTCGATATCTATTCAATATAGTACTCAAAGTTCTAGCTAGGCCAATAAGACAACAAAAGGAGATCAAGGGGATGCAAATTAGAAAGGTATAAGTCAAACTTTATTTGCTGATGATATAATAATATACATAAGTAACCCCAAAAATTCTACCAGGGAACTCCTACAGTTGATAAATACCTTCAGTAATGTGGCAGAATACAAGATTAACTCAAAAAAAAAAAAAACAGTAGCCCTCCTATACACAGATGATAAAGGAGCTGAGAAAGAAATCAGAGAAACATTACCCTTTACAATAGACACAGGCAGCATAAAATATCATGGGGTAACCTAAACAAAGAAGTGAAAGACCCATTCAGCAAGAACTTTAAGCCTTTAGAGAAAGAAATTGAAGAAGATATCAGAAATGGAAAGATCTCCCATGCTCTTGGATAGGTAGGATCAGCATAGTAAAAATGGCAATCTTACCAAAACCATCTACAGATCCAATGCAATCCCCATCAAAATCCCAATACAATTCTTCACAGACCTTGAAAGAGCAATACTAAAATTTCATATGGAAAAACAAAAAACACAGGATAGGCAACACAACTCTGTACAAAAAAGGAACATCCAGAAGCATCACCATTCCTGACATCAAGCTCTAGTATAGAGCTATAGTAATGAAAACAGCTTGGTGTTTGCATAAAAACAGACAGGTGGACAAATGGAATAGAACCAAAGACCCGGATATTAACCCACACACCTATGAACACCTGATTTTTGACAAAGAAGCAAAAAATATCAAATGGAAAAAAAAAGTATCTTTAACAAATGGTGCTGGCATAACTGGATGTCAGCATATAAAAGAATGCAAATAGATCCACAAAACTCAAGTCCAAATGGATCAAAGACCTCAACATAAATCCATCCACACTGACCCTCATAGAAGAGAAAGTGTAAAGTACCCTGAACACATTGGCACAAGAGACAGCTTCCTAAATATAATCCCAGTAGCAAAGACACTGAGGGCCCAATTAATAAATGGGCCCTCCTGAAACTGAGATGCTTCTGTAAAGCAAAGGATATGGTCAAGAAGACAAAATAGCAGCCCACAGAATGGGAAAATATCTTCATCAACCCCACATCTAACAAAGGGCTAATCTCCAAAATATACAAAGAACTCAAGAAACTAGACATCAAACTACCAAATAATCCAATTAAAAAATTGGATATAAATCTAAACAAAGAATTCTCAACAGAAGAATCTCAAATGACTGAAAGGCACTTAAGGAAATGCTCAACATTCTTAGCCAGAGAAATGCTAATCAAAACAAATCTGAGATACCATCTTTCACCAGTCACAATAGATAAGATCAAAAACAATGATGACAGCTTATACTGGAGAGGATGTGCAGTAAGGAGAAAATTCCTCCATTGTTGGTGGGAGTGCAAACTTGTATAACCTCTGTGGAAATCAGTATGGCCATTTGTCAGAAAATTAGAAATCAAGCTACCTCAAGACCCAACAATACCACTTTGGGGCATATACCCAAAGGAGGCAAACTCACACCAAAAGGACATTTGCTCAACTATGTTCATAGCAGCATTATTCATATTAACCAGAACCTGGAAACAACCTAGACGCCCCTCAACCAAAGAATAGGTAAAGAAAATGTAGTACATTTACACAGTGGAGTACTACTCAGTGGTTAAAAAAAAATAACATCTTGAAATTTACAGGCAAATGGATGGAACTAGAAAAAATCATCTTCAGTGAGGTAACCCAGACCTAGAAAGAAAAATATAGTAGGTGCTTTTATATATCAGGCATAAGCAAAGGATAACCAGCCTACAGTCTACAACCCCAGAAAACCCACATCCAGAAACAGATAAAAGCAGACACAGAGATCCCACAACTAACCACTGGACTGAGTTCCAGGAGTACGAAAGAGAGGGAGGAGTGATAATATGAACAAAGGGGTCAAGACCGTGATGGGTAAACGCACAGACTCAGCTGACCTAAGCTAGTGTGAGCTTTACCGTCTCCAGACTGACAACTGGTGAACCCGCATAGAACTGACCTAGGCCCTCTAAATACAGGTGTCTGTGGTGTGGCAGTGGGACCAAGATCTAACCCTAATGCATGAACTGACTTTGTGACATTCTCTATGGAGAGATACCTTACTCAGCCTAGGCATGGGATGGGGGCCTTGGTCCTGTGGTGTAGGAGGTCCTTCTTTCTATGTGTTGCTTGTATTGGTTAATGAATAAAGAAACTGCCTTGGCCTGATAGGCCAGAACTTAGGTAGGTGGAGAAGACAGAACTGAATTCTGGGAGAAAGAAAGCAGAGTCAGGGAGAAGCCATGGATCCTCTGCCTGAGATAGACACTGGTTAGAACCTTTCCCGGTAAGCCACAGCCATGTGGCGATATACAGATTAATAGAAGTGGGTTAAATTAAGATGTAAGAATTAGCCAATAATAAACTAGAACTAATGGGCCAAGCAGTGATTTAATTAATACAGTTTCTTTGTGGTTTTTTTGGGGCTAAGCTAGTCGGGCAGCTGGGACAAACAAGTGGCCCTCTCCTAGCAACAGTCCTGCCTCTATGAGGTGATAGGACAGACTTGGTTGACTTCCTGGGGAGGCCTTACCTGTCTCTGAGGAGTGGATGGGCGATGGGGTGAAGAAAAGGTAAGGGGAGCAGGAGAAGAGGAGGAAGAGGGAACTGGGATTGGTATGTAAAATAAATAAATAATAAATGTAAAAAAAGGATGACCAACAACTGGAAACCTCAAATGTTGCAAGTGGGAAAGTAAAATGTGTAGCCCCTGTAAAAGACACCGTGACAGATCAACAAGAATAACTATAAAAATAGAATTTCCGCACAATCTTACACCTCCATTGTGGAGTTTACACCCAAAAGGATTAAAACAAAAGACTTAAATAGCTGTTTGCATACCCATGTTTCACACAGCAAGATCGATAATAACTAAAAGTCGGAAGCTAACTAAATTCCCATAGCCTTATGAGTTGGTGAGCAAACCATGGCATATACTTACAGTGGAATGTTTTTCAGTATTAAAAGGGCAACACATTACTGGGTCTGATGAGAGGGCTCAGCAGGTAAAGGAGCTTGCTGCCAAGCCTGAGGACCTGAGTTCAATCCCTGGGACCCACATGAAGGAAAGAGAGAACCAACAAGCTGCCCTCTAGAGCAAACGGACCTTGAGGACATGGTCACAAAGGACAAATACTGCAAGATTCCACTTCTATAAGGTACTGAGAGTAATCACATTCATGGTGGGAAAAGAATTATGTTTGCCAGGGTCATGAGAGAGAGAAATGGAAACTAGTGTTTAATTGGTGTAGAATTTCAGTTAGGAAGGTAAAATACTGTACTAGAGCCAAAGATGGCTATGACTGTATTTAATGCCCTGGAACTAGCCCCTCGCAGATTGCTAAAATGATAAAATTGATTATGCATACTTGTTGCATGTGGAGTGCATCTATAATCACCACATTTAAAATCCTGCAAAAATAAAATAATTAAAAGAAATGACTGAGTTTAATACCCAATACCGGAGTAAATAAACACACGAACAACCATTGCCTGCAACACATGGACTTTTAAAGGCATACATTCAGTTTCTCCACGTCTACTGTCACGTGCCTACTTAGTGTCTATAGAGAGCGCCTAGAGCTCATGAAAGTACCTCAGCAGTAGCCATTCGGGGACTCTCTGATGCTCTTCCCTATCTGGTCTAGGCACATCCCATACACACCATGGCCTTCTTCATGGAATAGTTACTATCACAGCCTAAGCGTGCCTGGTTCATGTTCACTTTCTCCAAGGCACGTTTCACTTACAGGAGTGTGCTTCTGTGTTTGTGAAGAAGAGCCAGATCAAGGAACCAGGCGATCTGGCATTGTAGGTTTGCCAGTGTCTGCATCGGGACAGATTCTCTGAGTGTATTTCGTCTGCCTCTTGAGGGCAGCTGTGAGAAGGCCAATGTAGTTTCACGTCGGTCTACTGCACACTCCTGTCCTTTGTGGGGACACAGAAGACACCAGGACACAGATGACTTCCCTCCTCCACTTGCCTTACCACCATACTAACTAAAGCAAGATTTGATCATTAGGCTTTCTTCCACATAATGTCGAACTCTTGAAGGATACAGAACAAGGGAGAGAAACCTCATCATGGCATTTTGTTACCTGTATTCCTGCCTAGCAAAACTGTATGCTGTATCTTAGACATTCTCCCTGTTCCCGGCATGTGGGGTGTGCCTTTCTTCTTCAGGAGGGGCTTCTGTGAACTCTCCCATATCTGTATGCCTCCGTGCACTCCATTTGGCATTCCTTTCCACTCATTATTCCTCGCTGAGTGTCGACTGAGAAGTAATTTCTTCTTCCTCTTCCAGAAAACCGCAGTGCTTTTGCGTGACTCTACATTCAGCATTTATCAATTCTAACTTGTATTTTACACACTGATATTTCTTTCATCCCCCATGATTTAAGACAAAGGCTTTGATTTGGTGGGTCCCTTCTCTGAGCTTTGTTTACTTATTTTCAAACAAAAAAAAAAACTGACCTAGAAGACTATTACAGTATTACACAGTAAGTCTCTTTGAGGAAATAGAAGTGTTCTTTGTCTGTGCTGTCCAGTGTGGAAGCCCCCATTCCAAAGTGACCACCGAGCACATAAAATGTGGCTACTGTGAGAAGGAACGGGGTCTTTAATTCTAATTATCCAATTTTAATTGCTCCCGTGAGTAGCAGGGTGTAGTTTTAAAACATCATTTCTAAATGCCCTAGGGTTCTGACATCCTAACATTCTAGAACTTTCTAAATTACTACTTCAGCCTCATTCCCCCCTACCAAACTTTGGTATATTCCCCACTATCATAACAGAGGGAGAGAGGGAGAGAGAGAGAGAGAGAGAGAGAGAGAGAGAGAGAGAGAGAGAGAGATTCAAAGGACTAAAATTTGACTTCCTCAAAATAAACAGTAGGTGTCTCTATTGTCCAAAATATCAACTATACAAAGGGTATTTAAAAAGCCTGCCGATAGGCGCTCTGAATGTGGGTGACAGTTGTGTGGTGTGGCGTGGGCAGTCTGTGGAGACATTGGAAGTGGAACCAGAATTTACCTCTAATGCTTGAACTGGCTTTTTGAAGCCCATTCTCTTTGGAAGAATACCTTGCTCAGCCTAGATATAGGTGGAGGGCCTTGTTCCTGCCTCAAAGTGATGTGCCAGACTTTGTTGACTCCCTATGGGAAGTCTTACCTTCTCTGAGGAGTGGACAGGGGGTGAGGTAGGGGGAAGGTGGGGAGTGCAGGAGGAGGGGAGGGGGTAGGAACTGGGATTGGTATGTAAAATGAGAAAAAATGTTTTGTTGTTGTTGTTTTGTTTTGTTTTAAATAGCCTGTGTTGACGGGTGGTAGGGGCTCATGCCTTTAATCTCAGCACTTGGGAGGCAGAGGCAAGGGAATCTCCATGAGTTCAAGGCCAGCCTGGTCTACAAGAGCTAGTTCCAGGATAGGATCCAAAGCTACAGAGAAACCCTGTCTCAGAAAACAAAAACAAAAACAAAAAAAGCCTGTGGATAAACAGACATCAGCCTAGCCAGTGTGTTGTCTCTCAACAGTAAATGAAATCTGGAATGGAGTTGCTTTCATGCCAGAACACTGGGCTAAAGAACAGAAAGTGACTGTGAGTGTGTGATTTGACTCACCAAACTAGGACTCTGTAAATTGCTGCTTCTTGCCTAATGCCACCAAAACAGTTCTGAACTAAGCTCATGCCACTGTGTTAGGTATTTGGGGATGGTGGGGCAGTTCCAATCCCCCACTTCTGAAGAACATGGCCACATAACATAGAGCTAGCGATTTTCAATGACACCAAGGTGGGTGGCTTCCCAGTAGTCACTTTGAGTGGTCCTCCTAGAATCTCTTGGCCCCCTCTGCAATTCCTCAGAGGTTCCATATCATGCCGAGACAAAAATCACAACAAAAACGTTGTGCATTCTAGACACAGAACTGCATTCCATCAAGTAATTTTGCAAGACATTCCCCCTAGAATGGCTTTATGTCTGACCGTCTTCCTATGAAGAGACAAACTACAGCTGCAAAGTCAGACATGGCTTGAACCCAGGGCAGGTAGCAGCACAGAGATGTCCATGGCTGAACTCCAGATTGGCTCATGGGTTGTCCAGCTCCCTGTGTTAGAAAGATGGGTTCAGATATTACTGTCTGTACTACACTTTCTATTGCTGTGATAAAGCACTGTGACCAAAAGCAACTGGGGAGGAAGGAGTTTGTTTGGCTTACACACCCTGGGTCACACAGTGCACAGAGGGAAGCCAAGGCATGAACTCAAGGTAAGAACCTGGAGGCAGAAAGACCATGGAGAAACGTGCTTACTTGCTTGTTCTCCATGGCTTGCTTAGCCTGCTTTCTTTTATGGTCTTTTATTTCTCCAGGGGTGGCACTGTCCACAGTGGGCTGAACCCTCTCACATCAATCATTAATTTTAAAAAGTTTCCCCATAGACTAGGTGTGATGGCTGGTTTTATGTCAACTTGACACAAGCTATAGTCATCAGAGAGGAAGTCACCTCAATTGAGAAAATGCCTTCATAAGATCCAGCTATAAGGCATTTTCTTAATTAGTGATTGATGGGGGAGAGCCCAGCCCATGGTGGGTGGTGCCATCCTGCATGCCCTGGGTTCTATAAGAAAGGAGGCTGAGCAAGCCTCTGAGGTGCAAGTCAGTAAACAGCACCCCTCCATGGCCTCTGCATTAGCTCCTGCCTCCAGGATCCTGCCCTGCTTGAGTTCCTGTCCTGGCTTTCTTTGGTGGGGAACAGTGATGTGGAAGTGTAAACCAAATAAACCCTTTTCTCTCTAAGTTGCTTTGGCCATGGTGTTTCATCGCAGTAATAGAAACGGTAACTAAGAGCATTGAAGTTATCTTTTCTAAAATTACTCTGGCTTGTGTTCATTTGACAAAAAAACACTGACGAGCACACTGTCACCCAGCCTCCTCACACAGACTTTACTGCACAGACCTCAGTGAGTATATATAGCATCTGCACATAGCTCACTAGTACACATCCCATTACACAAGTATCTCAACTGTACAGATACGTTGGCACAGGCATCACTATGCATGAGTGTGATGTCTGTGCCACTCACACAAATACCATCATTGCATATACATCACCACTGTGCCACATCACCATGGCACTGTGGTTACCCAGTGGTTGAGAGCACGGACTCTGGATTTGCACTCCAAGTCACAATTAAACTAGCTGTGCCACCATTATTTTTCCTGTTAGATTGTTTTTGAGAAACAGCTATAGAGAAAGAGAAGGTAGAAAGAAAGAGGCTTTGTCTCACCTTAGGCGAGACCACGTTAATTCACAACTATGGGGCATCTTGTCACCCACATATGTGGAAGACTGGTGCAGAAGAACAATGCTATATCTGTCAATTATGTTTGAAATAAACACTGATTGGTCAGTAGCCAGGCAGGAAGTATAGGCGGGACAACCAAACAGGAAGTAGAGGCGGGGCAATAAGAACAGGAGAATTCTAGGAAGGAGGAAGCCCATTCCCCCACAGTCCTGCCCAGACCACGGAAGAAGCAGGATGTGACCTGCCCCGCTGAAAAAGGTACTGAGTCATGTGGCTAACATAGATAAGACTAATGCGTTAATATAAGTTACAAGAGCTAATTTGAAGACTGAGCTAATGGGCCAATCAGTTTATATCCTATGCAGACTCTCTGTGTTTCTTTGGGACTTGCCAGCTGTGGGAACTAGGCAGGACAGAAACCCCAACAAGCAGGTCTTCATGTTACAGAAGACCAAACTGCTTACAGAGGAATATGGGAGGCAGCTTCTTATAGAGGCAGAGATAGGTGGAAAAGACTTCTCTATCCACAAGGGAATCTGGGAAGTGTAGTTCTTCAGCAGGAAACTGTCACAACCTCCCTAATGACCATTTTCCTCATATATAAAGAGAATGGTTGGAAAACACAACAAGAAATCACCATAGTGGAAGGTCTATGCATACATGAGTTATTAAGGAAGAGTTCTTTTTTAATGCTCAGCTGTGTGGTAAACTCTCTCCCACCTTTATTTTTTTAAGGATAAAGATGTGGCCCTGGAGATTTTCCTATTTCCTCTGTTCTCATGAACTACATCACTGGTCACTTTCTCAGCTTGACTGAAGATTTGTTTGAACAACACATCTTGAGTCTTTACTTCCATAGGCCCTCCATTCCCAGCACACATGCATATAAACAAAGTCTAACCTCCCCCTTTCCCAGCACTGCACCTCACACTTGCTTCCTGGGGGACCCTGGGACACTGTCAGATGACTTTCCAGTTTGAGATGTTAGACATCTCATTTTCTGGCCGCATTCTCTCATGGTCAGTTTTGTTTTGCTATTACAGGATTCCTGAGGCAGGGTGCTATTGTTTAGATCCTGAGTGTCCCCCAAAGCTCACGTGTTAAATTCTTCATCACCATGGAAGTGCAAGTGGGAAGTGGCGGAAACTGAATGGTAGAGTCTAAGGAGAAGTTCCAATTGTATATAGCTTTGCATTGAATTTGGATTGCTTTTATTTAGACAAAAGGAGAAGGTGATGGGGAATCTTTGCTAACCAGTTATCTTTAAGAGGTGAGACCAAGTTAGGGTGTGGCTTCCTGGGAACCAGAGAAAAACAGCTCTGGCCCAGGTGCCCTCTCTCTGTGTGGTTCCCTCACAGCACAGCTGAGCTTAGACTTCTCATTACTGTTTTGTGAGTTTTCCCCTTATAATAAAAAAAATATAATTGTTTCATCTTTTAGCTAGCCTGGTTATTTACCAAATTGAGCTAACTTCTACAATTCAGACAGTCATAGATTAAAGGAATAAAGATAATAAAATAAATATTAAACTTGTTAAAAAAAAGTAATAGAGTGAAAAAATAAGCCACATTAAGATAAAATATACAGAGAGTCAGGATTATGTATATTATTGTGCTTTCTTTGAATTTTTTGACTGTGAATGAGCTAACTACAGAGAGGCATTTTATTGTATGAGATGCTAAGCTAAACCAACATATATATTTTAAAGGTATCTTGACTTCAAAATTTGGGTCTAAGGATATGCTGCTTTGGAAAAGAAGTTCTGCTTTTGTTTCCACAGAGGATAGAAAGCTGTGGATTCCTTACCATTGAATATGGTTTGATCAAACAAGACCCCTTGAAGCAATGGCTCAGATGGTCCAACATCCATGACAGCTTCAAGACTGCTGGCTGAGATGGACCTACCACATAGGATACCCCATGAAAGACCTGATTAACAACATCCACAATCAGTAGGAAGTAGTCTAGAAAACTATGCCTAAAGTCCCAAAATGATTGTTTATAAATGTTTGTTTTCATTTAAAGGGGGTTGATTATAAGTGATTAGTGGTCACAGTCCACTTCTAAGAAAAATAAGAGAGATATGACATAGAGATGAATACTTTGCATTGGGATGGATCTTGGTTTATTGATACAAATTTAAGGTCAATTTTGTTATGTGTATTTCTGTTCTTGTTTAAGGTATTATGTTTAGACAGCTCATTTAAAATGCAATGTATAATTTAAATTACAGATTAATAGTCATCTATAATAATCAAACTTTTAATCATGTTAGATAGGTTTTCTAGACATACAGAAATATATTTCAGTTACATAATCTTCAACACTTCAAAGTCCTACAGAATATGGCATTTAAAATTTTTTAAGAAATTAGACATTTCTTGACAGTGAGACATGTCTGCTTCTGGCAGCACCAATTACTTCAGAGAGGTTGATGGGCATTGAAGAAACTTGTTATGGAATTTGCCTTCAATGTGGCTAGGCTAGCCATTTGGGCAAGAAATTGCTCTAGACTGGACTGCTTGATGATATGCTGTATAAACTGGACATGCAGGACCCACAGAAAAGTGACTGCTGAACTTTCCAAAAGACAGAATGGTCCTTTAGGGTTCCTGATTCACAGAAAAATACTGCCAGACATTCTGCAGGATACAGAAGAAAGCAACTGAAGAACTTTGCCAAGCAAGGCAGAACAGATCTTCAAATATCCTGCTTCATTAGATATACTAAGCTAATAGGCTGAAGATAGATGCCCCAACATTACAAAAGAACTTTGGGTTACTGTCCAGGTAGCAAGATGTTTCTGTCAATTCTAGAGTTTTAGAAGTTGCTTACAATGCACTTCCTGTTTGCTTAGGTAATAGTATATCTTTCTGGCATCTTTGAAGACTTGAAGACAGATAGTTATAGTTTTTCTTAGTTATGATAAAAGATAAATTAGATATTAAACTTTAGACTTGCAAAAATAGGATAGACGATAGAGTATTTTTGCTTAATAACCATTTGTATATGTAATTTTACTATGCTAAAGTTAAAGCCTTCCTTTTTATTTAAACAGAAAAGGTAAAATGATGTGGGATTCCCCTCTGTATGCTGTAAATATGTTTTACTACCATTGGTTAATAAAGAAACTGTTTGACTAGTGCCTACAAGAGCAAAGCCAGCCAAGAAATCCGAACACAGAGAGAAAGAGAGTAGGTGGAGTATGCCATGTAGCCACCTAAGGAGACAGACACCCAGAACCTTTACCAGTAAGTCACAGCCTAATAGAAATAGGTTAATTCAAGATGTAAGAGCTAGCTAGGAATATGCCTGAGTTATTGGCTAAACAGTGTTGTAATTAACATGGCTTCTGTGTGATTATTCGGGTCTGGGAGGCCGGGAAACAAAACTTAGTCTCTGTTTACAGGTAACCAAAAGAAAGTCTTAAATAACCTCCTTTAATTCCATGGTGAAGATCCTGAACATACTGTCTCTGATGTTCAGGATACCAAGGCTCCAAGCTCAAGAACTCTGTGTCAGATAATTAGCATCATGCAGTGCTTGTATCCTCTAGAGTGGAGGCCTAAGTCACACCCTGGTCTCCTTGAGCTGCAACTAGGAAAGCCAAAGAAATGGGTGATTTACAAGAAATGGACCCAGTCAGCTGCAGTTCTGGATATGGCAAGGTCCCAAGGTCAAGGGAGCAGAGACCCAAGGCAGCCCTGAGTATTAACTGCTAAGGATGTAGGGGTGCTTCTGTGGCAGCCTTGATCTAAAGCCCTGATCTGTACCAGTGACCACAAAGGCAGCCTGGGAGACCTCCAAATGACCTTTAGAGTAGCCCCCCTCATCCGTGGCCTCTTCTACCCATGATTATCCCTTTAGCCAAAGGTCCCTCAGCCAACCTTTAGTTTGTTCTCCCAAACACATCTTTGCCCTCTTTATAAGGTCAGGGTGAAGTTTTTCAATTATTTTACTTTCTTTTTTTCTTTTAATGAAAAATTACATCTCTAAATTATTTCTCTCTCACTTTACTGCAAGCGACCAAAAGAAGTTACACTGCACCCTGGGTCCTTTGCTGCTTAGATAATTTTATGCCTAATATCATACTTCATCACTGTTACGTTCTGCCTTACTCAAAGACCTAGGACCTGCTCATAATTCTACCAAATCCTTCATCATCGTATAACAGTGGGACTTTCGCTCTCTAGTCTTCATCAGTTCCCTCTGAGGCCTTGGCAGAATCATCTGGCCGTCCGCTAATATGTCTGATCGCTGTCATCATCTCTGAGAAGGTCCAAGCTTTTTCTACATTCTCTTTTTCTCTGCCCTCCCAGTGTTACCCTGAGCACTGTTTACAGCGATTCAGGCTTCTCTACCCTCATCCCCTAAGTCAGTGGTCGTTGTGGAATGTTATTTTAGCTAGGCGAAGACGTGTTACTTTTGTTTATACCTCACAACATTACTTTAAGTGTGTAAAGATGTGTTACTTTTGTTTATACCGCACAACATTACTTTAACTGTGTAAAGATGTGTTACTTTTGTTTATAC
>PVIU01002365.1:0-50025 GCA_004026605.1 Ondatra zibethicus | reverse complement strand
GAAAAAAGCCTGGTACAAGTGGTTCTCTACCTGTGGGTTGCAACCTTTTGGAGCCAAACAACCTTTTCACCGGGGGTTTCGTAAGACCATCAGAAAGCACAGGTATTTACATTAAGATTCATAACAGTAGCAAAATTACAGTTATGAAGTAGCAATGCAAATAATTTTCTGGTTGGGGGGTCACCCCAACATGAAGAGCTGTAGTAAAGGGTCTGAGCGTTAGGAAGGTGGAGAACCACTGCTGTTAGTTCTCCCTACCTTTCACTCAGTACTCAGTCACGCTGCTTCACCCTTTTCCGGTATTAGTTATAATAACATTACAATTCCCTACATCATTTTCTGTCCGTTTTGTGCTGCTGCAATCACAGAATACCTGAAGCTCATAGTCTAAAGTCAAGGACTCCTCATCTGGTGATGGCCTATCATCCACAGCAGAAAGCAGAAGTACAAGCAAGCACATACAGGATAAAGGGAAAAGGGAGTGGAGATGTTCAGCCTTTTATCAGGAACCCACTCCCAACTGACGGTTGCTCCTGCTATACCAGCATCAATTCACTCCAGCCACCTCTAAGGTGTTCCACTTCTAAGCACAGTTGCCTTGAGAATCGAGTTTCCAACCCACAACCTTGCATGAATCATTCAAACTGTAGGGCTCTCAGACATCATCCTTGAAGAGTAATTAAATATAATCTATTAAAATGAATCTATTAAAAGATCTATGAAAATGATCAAATGGGCAAAGCAAAGACATTAATCCAAATTGCCTAATGCTCGTGGGAGCCCACTAGCAATTAACCTTATCCCCGTGTAAGGTGGGTGTGTGGTTTTCAGCTCCCAGCATTTGCTGTTGCCAGATGTGATGTATCAAACTGAACCAGCTTTGCAGCTATAACTTCCTGCCCAGCAGCTGGCCGTTCAAATGACTCAATACATGACCACAAAGCTGCACCTATATTGCTTGATATAAATACTCTAAAAAGTCAAATACACTCATTTATTTCTTTAAGCTCAGAGCAGAAAAATTAGCTATCACAGCTATTAAAAAGTCTAAAAAAATAACAGAATGAACACTCAAAATTTAATAAATTGAGTATCTGCTTTTACCCTGTAACTCATGCAATTACTTTGGATATTTTTTTAATTTATTTATTTCATATGCATTGGTGTTTTGCCTTCATATATGTCTGTGTGAGGGTGTTGGATCCCATGGAACTGGAGTCACAGACAGTTGTGAGCTGCCATGTGGGTGCTGGGAATCGAACCCTGGTTCTCTGGAAGAGCAGTCAGAGCTCTTAACCGCTAAGCCATCTCTCCTGCCCCCACTTTGGATATTTATTGAACTGGCCACGACCAACAATATTTCTCAGTATAAATGACAAATGCACATTTTAAGACTGCTTTGTCAGATGTTCAATTGAAATATAAGGTATAGAAACCATCATGGGCTCTATGTTTTAATTATAGGATCGCTATATATCCACCACTTAGGCTACATTGCCACTTAGTTATCAAATTTTACCATTTCAGGAACTTTGGATAGGTAGAAATATCATATCCTATAAGCTGAATAATATGTTTATATATACAAAATAATAAGACAAACACGTAGTTGTTTTGGGATAGAGGAGACATTAAGCTAAGAGAAAAGAAAGGAGGGCACTGTCCCCTTCCATCTAGTGGGGCCTCAAGAGGTGTGTCACATTGGATTACAGACGCTGGTCTCTGAGCACTGAGGAAGGATGGGAAGGAGGGATTCCAAAGCTGTACTCCCTTGTAATCGCTGGGAAACAGGCTTCAATCACCCTAGATTGTACTTGCTTGATGCTTCAGACAACATCCACCTTGGTCACAGTAAGAAGTCAGTTTTGCCCCTGAGGGGACATCTGGCAAAGAATTGGAAGTGATTCCATGTGGTATTTGTGTACAGGATGGGTACCACTTGCCTAGTGTTATATGGCAGGCACAGTACTTTACATCAGCACTCTATAACAAGTGTTTGGCAATCACCCGAGAAGCAGGGAGAAATACCCAAGATCTCCCTAGACCAAGCAGGTCATGGTCATGACCGTTGCTTACTATAATCCTCTTCATGGCCCCTTGAGCCAGGTTCAGCTATGGCCATGCATGGCAGTGATGTTAAATCATGGGCTAACAGAGGCAGCATTACTTAATATAATAAGGACAACATTATTGTTATGAACAGAGCCTTGATGTTAGTGATGTTGATCTCCACATAGACCATGAGATTCATGTGGGCAGTAACTCCCAAAATGTCCCCAGTAAATTCTTCATGAGGAACTTAGCAGAATATTCTAGAAATTGGCTTAGAGAGTTAAGATTGCTCAAGTACATCCACAAAGGCTCCAACTTCAGGTATAAGTCCTGGCTAACAAAGAAAATAAAGAATCCTTCCAGTCTTCCTCTAAGAATGAAACACTCTATTATTAATCATATTGTTTGTTTATTGGTTTCTCGAGACGAGGTTTCTCTGTGTATCAATAGCTGTCCTGGAATTTCCTCTATAGACCACACTGGCCTTGAACTCACAGAGATCCACCTGCCTCTCCCTCTCAAATGCTGGGACTAAAGGCGATAATCATATTTTCAAGTATTGCTTCTACCCTACCCATTGCCTGCTTTCTTAAGACTCTAATTATGTGATATTAGTTCGGTACTGCCTGTTCCACGGCTCCTGCGCTGACTTCTAGGCTTATATGTGGCCAATTGATTTTTGCTTTCGGTCATTTTCCCCCTTCTTGTACTTCAGGGGAGGCGATTTATCCTGACGTGTCTTCAATTCCTCTACTTCCTCAGCCAGGAGGATCCCTTCTTGCAGTTTCTGTGAACCTGCTGATAACCTTTGAGTATCTGTGTGTATTACACATCTCTTCTACTGGTGATTTCAACATCGTAATCGTAACTATTTAAGTTCCCTGGGACTTCCAACCCCTGAATCTTTTCTGACTCTCATTCTGTGATTCTCATGTCACCCGGCTGTGACGTTCATCTTTATCTCTGTGTCGTGTGGTTTGTCACTGAAGTAAATAGTTTCATGCCCCAGTCTGTGCATAACTCACCTCATTCTCCGTCCTTTCTGTGAGGAACTGAGTCACTCTGGTCAGTTCATTTTGCTTTGCGCTTACGGTCTCTGTATTTACCCTCCATATGGGCTTTCACTTCCTACAGCATGACCTTTGGCCTGCAGTGGCCTGGCTTATCTGACAGCTTTCCTCAGCTTTCTCTTCCACCTCAGCCTTAGGCTTCTCTCTGAGTCTGAACCTCAAACAGATTTCATGCTTTTGTACACTCCTTTACCAGGCAGCTGCTAGCGTGTTCGTTTGCTCTCACTAACCTGAGAATTTCATTCAATGCTCCTGGCCCAACCTGGTTGGTCTCTGATGAGAGACAACTTCTTTGTTGTCTGTGATCCTATCTTTCCCGTCGTGGTTGAAAATCCTTTTCTTCCTCATCCCTGGGAATGGAAGGTTGTGACTTTTTTCTCTTCTCTTCCCTTGATCACAATGCGTCTTCACATGCGTCCTGAGGTTGAGCGTATTCGCTGCCCTTTCTCAACAGTTTAGCGCTGTTGCTTTGTGTGAAGAAAACAAGGGTGGGGTTGTGAGCTCCACTGGCAGAATGTTTGCCTAACATTCTGAAGCCCTGAACCATGCACCCAACACCAGATAAAACGGATGGGATGACGCATGCATGTAATTCCAGTGGAAGAGGTGGATCAGAAATTCAAGCCCATCCCCTATACAGTGAGAATGAGGCCAGACTGGGATAAAAGACCAGAGACAAAAAGGAAGGAGGAGGAAGAGAGGATGGGTGTGAGGGAAGGGAAAAAGGAAATAAGAGGAAGTCATCCTGTAAAGCACCATTCCGTTCCTGAAGCGGGAGCTGCTCTTCCCTCTGCCCGCCAAAGAAAATCTCTCCAACTCTTTGCCTCGTCCCTGATCTGTGAAGAAAAATGTCTGGTAGGCAAGAATTCCTCTTGCATCTGCAGCTCCAGTGGTCAACTATATTCTCATGCAAACCCACATACAGTACTTAGAAAACCACGATTTCTTGTAACCAGCCTCGGTGATGTCCAGCATCATTTCCCATCTTATTGTTTGTGGAAGAGCAGAAAGACATCTCTCCTGGAGTCACTTCACTTTTCCAGTCTTCAGGCTACATAGTCGGCCTAAAACCCCAATTTTTAGAGAGCTTTAAGAAGTTATAATTTTACAGATTATCAAGATTTTTTTTCTTGTAAGGGTGAGATCAACACTCTTTCCAACTTTCTAAATACCAAACACAAATCAAGTCTGATTTATGTTTTAACCTATTTTACATTACTCTGTGTGTGTGTACGTGTGTGTGTGTGTGTGTGTGTGTGTGGTATGTGTGTATATGTGTACATAACAGCATACATGTAGTTGTTTCTTTCCCTTTACAACATGGGTCCTAGGGATAGAACTCAGGTCATCAGGCTCGACAGCAGGTGCCTTTACCCACTAAGCAATCTCGTCAGCCTTGATTTTTAAATGATCAAGAGCATCATCATTAATGGGCAGGGCAGGAGCAAAATAACCTATAGCTATTTCAAAAGATGGAGGTGATGTGAACCAGTAATTCAGGAGAAAATAATATCACGAGTGATTTGGGTCTGAATGCACTTTTTATGTAAATGAATGAGCTTTCCAGAGAGCAAGAATGTCAGATGCAAAGATAAAGGAGACTACTTAAAGACAATGTTTTCATTCTCAAAAGGATTACATACCACAAAATGAAATGGAGGAAACAAGAGAAAGGGCTCTTTGGACAGAAATCCAATGGTTTCATTTCAGAGATGTTATATTGCAACTATTTGGTAGACTTCTGGGTAGAAATGTCAAGTAGGAATGAGATCTCTAGGGCAGGGGATATAACTAAGTTGATAGTTCTTGCCTAGCATGCATAAAACTGGAAAATGAGTTTGTGCAGGTGCTCAGAAAAGAATAGCACAAATATTAGCCAACATAAGCAGTAAGTGTCTGTGTGGCCTTGACAATATCAGTTTTGTTGAATGATAGAGCAAAAC
This sequence comes from Ondatra zibethicus, assembly GCA_004026605.1. NCBI lineage: Eukaryota > Metazoa > Chordata > Mammalia > Rodentia > Cricetidae > Ondatra > Ondatra zibethicus. Next base: position 44,960 of record PVIU01002365.1, on the reverse strand, counting down.
CCTGATTGGAATGGTTTTACGGGAGAACTGGAGTAAATAGATTGGAGTCAGGGAGCAAAATAGCATAAAGGAAAAATGCTAACATAAAGAAGATGAGTTCACGGAACTGAGAGTCCAGGGCACTGCACAGTTACTGAATCACCTAAGATAAGACAGAAACAGTGTGTAGAAAGAAGTCTAACCCAGGGCCTACAGTTTTTTAGAAATTTAAAAATCACTAAATGGAGTGAACATGTGGCCCAGCAATTTCCTCCTGAATGCACACAAAGAAAATAATGGCAGGGACCAAAACAGATTCTTGTCAAGTATTAGCCATATCCAGAAGGTGAGGACAACCCAACACCATTAGCAGGTGACTGGACACACAGTGGAGCATTATTCAGCCATAAGAGAGAGCGACATTCTCATACATGCTGTGACAAGAATGAGCCTTAAAGAGATTGTGCCAGGTGGAAGAAATCAGTCAAAGGGAAAAGTATATGAGTCAGCTTATTTGAAATATTTAAATATGAAAACTCATTGGAATAGATAGATCAGAGGTTACCAGGTGCTGAGGGGAAGAGAGAATAGGAAGGCATTGCCTAACCATTATAGGGTTTCTGCTATGAAGTAATTAAAAAGATTTTGAAATGTAGTGAGAATTTGAAACATTATGCATCTATTTAATGATATTGAATTATATTACTAATACACTTAAAATAACATTTTTATAAAACATCCAGTATTTAAATTAGTAATGCAATATACCTAAAATCCTTGAATTACACGTTAGATGGATGAATTGTTTGGTCTATGTTTTCATGCAGTGACTAAACAAATTTAGAAATGCATGACTGTCCCAGCAGGCAGAGCAGGTGCAGCGGCATGCAAGGCAGCCAGTGGTTTAGGCGGTGACTTGAAGAGATGTACTGTGGTGTGCTGGGGAACTGGGGAGGGCAGTTTTACCTAGAAAACCCACCACACAGAAACTTTTGACCTAGGCCACATCTAACCAAACTCTAACCAAATGAATTTGGTGAGAACCCCATCAAAATCTGTTCTCATGTCAGGGTTCAATTTGAATCCCCGGTTCAGAAGGTCAATGAATTACAATGGACTCTTTGCCCCACACCATCCTTTATTGAAGGACAGAAAAGAACAGCTCTAACCTACAGCTCTGGCAGAAGCCCAGGAGTCCATAGCCTTCTGCATCCTCTATTCCAGTCCATGCCATCCTGACCTGCACTCCCTGCCCTCAAATCCTCCTTGTCTACTTTATGGAAAGCCATCATCAATAAGTAAATTTACTCTAACTTCTGTAATATATTCCTTCCTGCTCTATAGTCAGGCACTCTGTAAATTCAGGCCCAAACAATAATTTCCTAACTGATTATGTCTGTAGCTGGGAACTTTGCAGCCTCTCCCCTAATGTGAGTTTCTGCCCTCCATTTCAGTCAGCATCCATCCTTAAGAGGTTTTCACTCTACGTTAGAATTGAGTATTGTTATGAATATGCTACTCTGAGACAATGTCTAACCTCCCTCCCACCTTGAAACAGATTTCTGCCCCTTAAATATTATATATGCAGACACTCTGGAGTTGCCACTGCCTCTATATTGGTGCCAGAAGAAATCCCTCTTTATCAAATACAGATCCTTTGCCTGTGAAAAACCTTAACTGACTGGTGTTGACGATTACCTTTCTCCTCTGGAAGTGTGCAAAATACCTTCCAGCCCTACGAATGCTAGCCAGTAGGGGTGAAGCTTCTAGTTGGGCACCTGCTCAATTTTTCCATGTTCAATTACAGAAGTGACATCTTCAGCAATAGGGCCTAACCTTCAGGTTGTGGAGGGTAACCAAAGCCTTTGCAATAGCTTGTGATGCTTAGGGAGTCTATAGGACCCCTTTGGCCAATGACTCAAGATTTCTAGCATCAGGGGTGGAGGGTGGAGTGTACTTGGTTGCATTAGATACCTAGTTAGGGCATTATCTCCCCCATTATATGGTGACTCCACTTAAATTCATATTTAATATGTATATATTTATGAAGTATAGTAGGGAGGTCACTTGTTGGTTCCCAGCCACCCAGCTAGCTTAGACCTGAAATAATCAAACAGAAACTGTATTAATTATATCACTGCTTGGCCCATTAGCTCTAGCTTCTTATTGGCTAACTCTTACATATTAATTGGCTAACTCTTACATATTAATTTAACCCATTTCTATTAATCTGTGTAGCACCATGGGGCGGTGGCTTACCGGCAAAGTTTCGGCATGTCTGACTCTGGCAGCAGCTCCATGGTGTCTCTCTGACTCTGCCTTTCTTTCTCCCAGCATAAAGCCTAGCTTTCCCTGCCTAATTCTGTTCTTCCCTCCATAGGCTTAAAGCAGTTCTTTATTCATTAACCAATAAAAGCAACACATAGACAGAAGGACCTCCCACACCAATGAAGTGTCTGTAATAGTAGGCTTCTATATAGATTTTCAAAGGGCCTTTAGTGTTAGTTGTTCCTCCACATATTTTTACCTTTAACCTGCCTTCCAATTTAACCCTCCTATTCTAGTTTCTCCTTTATTTATCATAAAATGTTCTATCTCCTATTGGAGGAGGAAAGCAATCAACAAGATATACTGGTACAGTAGTGGCATAAATGTTAGGGAGTAAACAACTACTTTTTAAAAATTGGATTTAAAGTCCACTTTATGAGATGGAACCCACATAACACTGCTGAAGTGGCCAAGAACCAGAAGTAGATAGATCATGGGACCTAGCAGAAAGCCTAATACATAGCAATAAGATTATTCCTAATGATATGTTGCTATATTCATAGATCGGTGCATTGCTTGGCCCGCATCAGAGAAACTTCTTGTAGTAGATGATAATTAACACAAGGACACAAAACTACACAACGTGCAGAAAGTGAGAAATTTTGGAGCACTCAGCTCTAAATGGGATTTATTTATCAAAAGCCTCCCCTCAGAGTTCGGAGGTCTATGTGGAAGAGGAATCAAAAAGATTGCAAAAGTCAGTCATAGATGACTCCAAAGAAATAGCATCTTCCAGAAACAACAGGGCTGATACCATAATGATACATACATGAACTCACAGAGACTTGATAGCACGCACAGGACTGGTACAAGTTCAAACCAGACAGAATCCCAGGGTGGAGATGGGGAAATAGGCACAAAGTCCCACCTCTAACCAAGAAGCTCTTTGGAATTGTTACCTGCTGGGGAAGGGAAAAATCAGTTTTCTACAGTGCAGTACACTTCAGGGTCGTCCCCATGCCCAGGAATAACATGCTAGGCCAATACAAAGTTAATTCCATGTTTTTTGTGTACCTTTTGTTTTGTTTTGTCTTATTGGGTTTTTGCTTTGTTTTTGTTTTTGTCTTAGGTTTTTTTGAGAGATAAAAAGAAGATAAAGTTGGGTATGTAGGGAGGCAAGGGGGATTTATGGGAAATTGAGGGAGGGTAAAGATTATGATCAAAATACATTATATGAAAAAAATTAAGGTTTTTTTTCCTAAGCCATGGTCTCATTATCCTTGGCTAGCCTAGATATGTAGAGCAGCCTGGCCTTGAACTCACAGAGATCTGCCTGCCTCTGCCTCTCAAGTATTGGGATTAAAGGTGTTCACCAAAACACCTGGATGATGCCTACATTCTAAAAGAAAGACTGGCAAAATAGAATAAATACCATTTTTTTAAAAATGTGGTCATTAACGTTTGATTTTTAGTATTTTATTAATAATTCTGCCCTTAACAATTCACTAAAAAATACTAAAAATATAATTATGTAAATAATAAAATAATTTATCTTCTGTAATCACTAACCAGCAAAAGCTCTTTTTACTACCTAGAATTAAAATACATTCTTTTCTTTGTACACTTAGGTTTGTTTTTGTTTGTTTTGTTTGTTTTGTGTGTGTGTGTGCACACACACATGCAGGCATGCTGGCCACAATGCACATGTGAAGGTCAGATGTCACACAGGAGTTGGCTCTCTTCTTCCCCCACAAGTGTCCCAGGGAACTGAACTTGTCCCCAGGTTTGGAAACAAATGGCTTAAGCTGCTGAACCATCTCCCCAGCCCTAAAATACATTCTTATATTGTCTGCATTGCCTAACACAGATAAAACGAGAATACTGGAAAACCTTATTTTGGCAATGGCCTCTGAAAAAAAAGGGTCGCGGAAAAATCTCCGCTGCTACTGTGTTACTAGGTGGGGTGAGCCAGAGCAGCAAAGTGGAAACTCAAAGGGGTGAGGGCGAGTCTCTGCGGGGTTCACTGCCACCTCAGTCACCTCCGGAGGGGGCACGGTGGAGCTTCTTTCTAGGTTCTATTGCAAATCAGTTTCGTTTAATCTACCGGGGACAAGCAAAGGAGAAGTCTTACACTGGATCTGTGTGCCTTGGTCGGATTTTCCTCAGCAGGCATTTCCTGGCCTTATCTCTAGTTCTGAATCTTCCAGGAAAATCTTTCAACATCTCACACCCAATGGCAATGGGAGAAGTCAGAAATGAAAGATGAGAAAAATACATTGTGAGGGATTAAGTTAAAGGAATGTTGGGTGGATCTATGCAAAACTGCTTTCAGTCCTGCCGAGCTGGTTGCCATTGTAACAGCCGGGGTGCATAGGAGACCTAAGCACCTGAGGGAGAGATTACCTGAGGAATCTCACTGATGTACCATACAGGTTCTTAGCCAGGCCTCCTGTGATAAAGGGCCTCTACAATGCACATGGCACATCCATTTTTGTGTGTGAGAGAGATAAAGCTCCCCACAGGCGGCTAGAGGTACACATTTATTTAGTCAGGGTCCTCTCCAGGTTTGTGGGTGAACAATCTCTAAAAAGACTTGAGTAGGAAAAGTTACAGTCTCAACCAGTACCAATCTCATGTTGAAATGTTTTCTCAGCTACACATTCCAGGGTTTTCCAGCATTGGCCAGCAGTTTGGTTGTCTTAGTTTATGACTGAGTTGCCATGACTTTGAGTCTAAGTCTATCATTGCCTTGTGATTGTCAGGCCATGGTTACCGCAACTGCTCCATAACCTCTGTCCTTGAGCACAAGGACCGACGATTCCAGGGCACCCCTGGGATCCACATATTCTCCCTCCCTCATCACCTAGTACTCCCCTAACTTCTTTGTAGCATGTGGACCAATTACTCTCATCCTGCCCTGTGCAGTTAATTTGTTCTTTGCTTGCTGGCTAAAAGGACTAAATAGACCCCATTCCCCCCCACGACCTGCCCATTCATTGTAGTTCTTGCTATTTTACTTCTTCTTAGAAACAAACCCACCCTCTCCCATCCTAAGCCCACCAGACCTGCTAGCATAAAGATATGAAGAACAAATTGTGTAAACCAGTCATGAGGAGTCTGCGTGGGAGGTACCATTGATCCATTGATGAGCAATCCAGGTTGATTCCCGATCGCAGCATGTATGACTATTGCTACCCTAAGAATGGACATGTAACTACCCTGGTTTTTTTTTTAAGAATTTGATTTTTTAATTTATGAGTATATGTTTGTATGTTTATGTGTATATGTCCACATGTATGTGCACATGCATTTGGGTATCCAAGGAAGCCAGGAGAAGACATCAGATGCCCTGGAGCTGGAGTTACAGGCAGTCATAAGCTGCCCCACATGGGCACCTAGGAATTGAAATCTGATCCTATGTAAGAGCAGCAAATGCTCTTAATCACTGAGCCATCTCTTTGGCCCCTGTAAGTATCTCTTTGATATAATAATTTCATCTCCTTTGGACATACACACTCAGCAGTGGGACTGCGGGATCCTATAATAGGTCTGTTTTTAGTTTTAAGGAATCCCATACTGTTTCCACGAAGCCTGTACTAATCTTCATTCCCATCAACAGAGACAAAAGTGACCCTAGTTATTTTTGATGACAGCCATTCTAATTGATTTACACTTCCCTGGTGACTCCTGCCTCTGCTCCTTGGCCACCACAGACTTCTCTGAAGAAGTATCTATTCAGATTTAGCCCATTTTTATTGGATTACTTCCTTTTTAAGCATAATTTTCTTTCTAATGTTTTTCTTAATTAGCATAGTCCCATGACTTCACATTTGCCCTTTTGGATAGGAAACACCTAACCCCAAAGGAAATAAATGCAGCTTATGAAACAAGTAAGTACCCACACCACAGATAAAATAAGACTTAACTTTACAGTGATAAAATACCAATAGCTTCTGCATAACACAGGGGAGAGAGGGCAGGAGACGGCAGGAAAGGGCTCTGTGTCTCCTGTGTTACTGAAGCCAGCTCCTAGAATAGCACTCTCCAGATGCGGACAGACACTGGAAGCAGCAGGATGCCTCCTGCCTCCTTTCTCCCCAAGGCCATCATTTTCCTTCTCATTTCTGGAGGTAAGACATACCTTTGTATGCTTTTGTCCTTTTGCTCATGAGAAAATAGAACTCTATATTGGCTTAAATTATGTTAAATGTTATATAAAAGAGGAAAGAAAATGATAATGCCCCAATCATTTTTAATGCACCCTTTGTCTTTGCTATCTAAAAGGCACACAGCTTTAGATAGATAGATAGATAGATAGATAGATAGATAGATAGATAGATAGATAGATAGATAGATAGATAGATAGATAGATAGATAGATAGGTACATACATACATACATACATACATACATACATACATACATACATACATACATACATACATAAATACATGTGTCCTAAGTGTCTGAGGCCATAATATGAAAGCATCAGCCACATCCAGTGACTCTTACAAATCCAGACCTCTACCAAGCAAGGTCTTTAAGTGGAAAACTGTCAGTGCCATTAAAGCAGGGATGTACAGGCTGTATTAACTGACCTGCCAATTATGTAAGTACAACTGAATGCTCTTGGGTAAGTCTTACAACGTTTAGGTTCAAGATTTTGTTTGTAGCTGTGTTCATGCCCAGTAGTGGGATGATGAAGAAAATAACAGTATCAGTGTAAAATAATCTTAAATTCATACACATATGTATGCACACATGCACACACATATGCATACACATGAATGCACATGAACAAATGCCTGTCCTTAATAAAACTCATTAAAAAATAGCAGTATATTAACTGGCTCAAAGACACTGGCTCATGAACACTAAGATTGAGCATCTTAGTGTCTGTGATGTCATCATCTCCATTTCACACTTGGGAGACCAAGACCAGAAAGGTTTCCAAATGACCTGAACATGCAGCTGGTTAGGAGAAGTGCTGGGCTTAAACTCCAATTTCAGGTTCGATCACATCTTCAGAACTGGAACACTGGCACAGGATCTGAGTGTATTCAAGGCCATGCTTAGACATCAGAAAGTCCGTGGCTGTCCGACGTTATATGTAAAAATTTAAATTGCATGTGTATGTCTTGTTCTATTAGATTCTCATAACTTTGTAAGAAAAATGTTAAAAGAAAGACTATGTAAGAAGCCACGACTGGAGAGGACTGTGCTTCACAATGGAAAAATATGGGCTTGTACTATACGGGACTGTGTTACAATGTGCACAATGCTTTGACATTATTAGTGGTGTGAACTTTAAACTTCATTCTTATTTTATCTACCTGGAAAAATACCCCCCATCTTCCATTGTAATTAACATTATGAGCAGTGTCAGATAAGAATGGGTACCTGAGAGTCATGGATGCTCCATTACTACTGTTACTATAGCTTCTGAATTTTTTCTTTACTTTTAATATGTTTACTAAAACTGCCATTACAGATAATAAAATTATTATAGTGTGAGTTTTTAAGGCCAATACCCCAGTGTCCCACCTGTAGGGGGCGTCAATGCCCAGAAAAGAGACTTCCTGCTCTAACCTCCCTGCACCCTGAGCTTTACAAAATTGCCTGACATTTCCCACCTACATTTGAATAGGTGATTTGAACCCTGCTAGGGAAGAATTCAAGATACAGTTATGCAGAGAGATCATGAAAAACTGCAGAAGTTGGGGTAAATGCAACCAGAACAATGAAAAGAATAGCAACAGGCTAAGTCAGACCTTGGGAAAAAATATATATGTATGTATGTATGTATGTATGTATGCACAGATAATATATATGTATATATATAGCAATTAAAATGTTAAAGTCTGAAAGCATATTAAAGCTGGGCCTCAAAGAGTTTAAATGAAGTAGACCAACAAGCTCAATTTGACATCACTCCGTGGGCGCCCATTTCCTTCTCAGAATCCCCAGCGCTCTGCCTTTTGCTTAACTAATTTGAAATCTCCTTTAGCCTCACCCGAAATCTTATGTACCTTTAAACCTCCTTCAAGAAGACTTAGCAGCTCCTGTCTCTGAGACCCTGCAGCTCCTCGCTGATAACCGGGCCAGACACTCCCGAGCTCTGTCACCCTTTGTGAATGGCATGCCAACACCAGCCTTGCCTGTCTGCCTTCCTAGGGCTATGGTCTTGAGTGGAGAGAAATGTGTTCTATTCACTTCCATTTTAACAGCAGATGCTCAAAAAAATAGTCGTGGAAAAATGGAATGATTGTGAATTGATTAGAAATTAATTCTAATCCTCAATTAGTGCAACGATGGGGCCTGGGAACCATTGAGAGAGCTTGCACAGTTAAGTACTGCACAGGACCCAGGTTCAGTTCCCAGCACCCACATGGTGGCTCACTACCATCAAAACTCCAGTTCCTGAGGATCTGATGCTTTCTTCTGACCTCCACAAACATACACGCAGGCTAAACACTCATACACATAAAGAAGTCTAACATGAGGCTCAGAAAACCAAATCAGTGGGCTGAACTTCTTTATAGGCAGATTAACACAACAAATACCTTTTCCCATCCAGGCATTAAAATGCTAAGGGTTTTTCTATTATTTTGTTTGTTTTTACTTACATGGGTACGTATTTTACCAATAATAGATTTTTTTAAATCCGTGACAATTCAGGAAGGCTCTCGGTATCTTTGCTTCTGCGCAAGAGAGTAGAGAATTAGTTTCCATGCAAACTGAGTAGCAGAAAGTCTGTTTGAGGCTAGAGCCAAGTCCTGGGAGCTGCCGACTCAGTCTTCCCTACTCCCTTCCAGCTCTCCAGCTTCTGGCCACTTGGTGGTCTGGGATGACATACATGGATGTCTACCATGTATCAAATGACTCTCTGTGAGATGTCATCTGCTGGTGATGACAGGCCACAGCGTCAAAATTAGGATCAATCACTTCTTTCCTAGACACATCCACAGTCCTCTGCTGCTCAGAAGAACACCTGCATTAGAATCAAGATGCTTATTTAACACATAAATTTCCTGGTCCCAAACCATTCCCTCAAGTGGGTCTATGAAATATATCATTTAAATATGAGCTATAAGTTATTACCATGACAATAAAGTCTGAGACATATCACACAGAGAGAAACGTATTCTACATATTTGTCATTTAATCATAATGAGAAAGAATAATAAAGGAATAAGTAGCAAGAATAAAAGGGTAAAAAAGTATAAAAGGGTAACAAGAAGTGGAAAGAAGAGAGAATAAGGTAGGGAGAAACAGGAAACAGAGAGGGAAAAAGAGACAGACAGCATCAATTTAGGCACATGGCATAAAAAGTAAAAGTAGGGATGTTTGCTTATAATAAAAGTTAAAAAGCTAAACTCAAGTCTGACATAGTACATGGCTGCAATCCTAGCATTTGGGAGGCAGAGGTAGGATGACAATCTAACAAGTTTGAGGCTAGCCTGGGCTACATGAGACCCAAATAAACAAACCAAACAAAACAAAACAAAAAAGCCAAGCACTAAGCTGAGTTTGAGCCAGTGCTGTGAAGCATGTGTGTGTGGCTGGGAACACAGCCATGGGGCAAACGCTCCAGCAGCAAGCACTAGCCAGAGCCTGGGAGCTTGAGCCTGCTCTGTTCCCTGGCCCAGGACACACAGCTAAGAATTTGCAGTGTGATGTTTTTCAGCCAAACTTTCCTGGGGTAAAGGATGATTACCCAAGCAAGGATTTCACACTCTATCCATCTCTTAGTTTTTCCAGAATCCTGTAAGGGAATTATAGGAGGAAATAAAGTTCCATCCCATGCCAGACGCTACATGGCTCTCATCAAAGGGCTGGAAATCTGCGCAGGGGCTTTGATCAACGAAAACTGGGTCCTGACCGCTGCTCACTGTGACCTGTAAGTCTTCCCTCACTCCCAGCTCCTCTCACTCACAGAGTTGACTCAGAGCTACCCAGTCCAAAGCCACAATTAGCGTGGAATGGAGAAAAAAGTGGGTACACATAACCAACAACATATCCTGTTGTGATATTTGCCTCACAAATAAGGGCCAGATAGTATAAGACTAAAATGCACAATACTAATATAAATAACAATATTAGAACTGGAAAAAGACAGGGACATAACAGCACCCAGTTAACTCACCCTGTCTAATCACCTGCACACAATCTCTTTCAGTATTCTGTTCCCTGTTCGGTTCATAGGCACCTTTACACAATCAATGTCAATCACACTGAGTGTGTCCTATGGTTACAGCTCACTTGTTCCCTGTCACTGGTCTTTTCCCACCTTAATAGGATATTTTAGAGTGATCCCAGGAAATTACTACTCCTTGATTATGTGAAAAAAAATACTAGTACCCTGTAATTTTAAGTAATGGTTTGAGTTATTGTTTTCAAGACAGAGTCATATTTATCATGAGGAACTACTGTTCTTTAACTGATACCTATTGTTGGTAAGCACTTCCTGATATTCCCTGTTCACTCTGGCACAAATTTCCTGAAGCAAAGATTCAGCTTAAAATTACATATGAAGTTGTGCTGTGGTACGAAATAAAATTTGTCAAGTAAAAGCATCGGCATAATTTATGCAAACAAGAAAACTAGACACTGACAAATTCATTAATTGACAGGACCAAATGATAACAAGTTGACCCAAAAAGTTGGGATACAGTTTTTCTCATCTCTCATTGGTTCATGAGCTAGATTAGGAGTTAGCTCTAGTTCTGTTTGCTTCTGTGTTTGTGTTTGGTTGGAGGAGGCGAGTCTCTGTGTGGGTCTACATACACGTCCATACGTGAGGCAGCAGGGTCTGGGGGGAGGGGATTGTCTCTGTGTGTGTATGTATGTGTGTGTGTGTGCACTTATAGGAGGGCTGTCCATGTTTGGCTACATGTGGATGTGAAATTCTTGGTTTCACAGTTTCACTGAAAAAGCATCTCTTTCTTCCAGCTCCTAAAAGCAGGCCTTGGACCACCTTTCCTATTTTGAATACAACAGCAAGGTTCACTATTTTTCTGGAGAACACGAAGGTCAGCCCGCACTCTGCCTTTGCGTGGACCTTTCCACTGGGTGCCATCCACCCAGAAGGCCACTGCAGACTTTGCTGCGCAAATCCGAAGCAGCTGAAGACATGGGAAGCTCCTCCCTTACTCCAGCAGAGCCCAGGTCCTCCAGCCCAGCCACCCAGGGTCACAGAGCCTGTCCAGAGATGCCCTGCTTCCCACCTCTCCAGGCTATCCCAACTCAAGTTTTTTTTTCCCTAAGTCATGGACTCCCTGGTTGCTTTCTCCTTGAAAAGACGTGGGCAACCGGACTGCATCCTAACACATGTGGGAGTCTTAGGTAGAAGACACCAAAACACCAAAAAGAGTTCTATAAACCCGGGCCCCATTGTGTGCTTGTTTCTAACTCCAACGCCAGCTGCAAACACTGAGGACATTAAACCCGGAGCTGAGTTGGCTCTATTCTCGTACTTAAATGTTGTATGATTTTCTTTTCAGGAGAGGCAAGCCTCAAATTATCCTTGGTGCCCACTCTGTAGCTCAGAAAGAGAAATTTGAACAGATGTTTTCCATTAAAAGGGCAATTTCCTACCCATGCTATGACCCTGAGACATTTCAAGGAGATCTTCAACTCCTTCAGGTAAATATGCTTGGATTTTTTTTTGTCTTTCTCTTGTAATTTTTAGTGAACAGACAGTGTAACCTGAAACAAACTACTACATGAGTAAGTGTGAGCGGGCGCACACACCACAAACCAGTCCTCACAAGTTGGATTCCAAGTGTGAGGCTCCTCAGGAGGGCAGGGATCCAGCACTTGGCCACTGGTATTCCTTCAACTCAGCAGTTTCTCACAAATTGTTACCGTCGCAGCACCAGGCTGCCTACACTGTTGATGCTCATCCACCAAAGGCCACCAGGAGTCCCCCAGAGTGAGACATGTCTGTGCTGACACTCAACAGTGGAGATGGCCTCTCTGGGAAACTCCTGGAGTAGACTCCCTGAGAGGACACACGGGGCTCTCGAGCTTGGGCTGGCAGTCTGGGAGAGCTCTGAGGAACTGAGAGTTTGCTCTGAATAAAGTGTTGTCAGCAAGTGGGCTAGCTCCATGACGAAGCTTCTTTACAGTCTTCCCCAGGAAGCAGAAGGGAAAGAGCCAGTGTTGTGATTGTAAGGACACAGCCGCTGTGAATTTTAGCCAGTGGTTTTTGATCATTTTGGGGATGTGGACAATGATATCAGTTTTGTCCCTACTCAAACTTGACTACAGAGCCACCCTGTGATTGTTCCCTTCATTGGGCCCGCCCTATCTGGTACTTGTAACATGAGGGGCCTGCTTGTTGGGGTTTCTGTCCTGCCCAGTTCCCCAGCCGTTTAGTCCCAGAAAAAAAATCACACAGAGAGTCTGCATTAGGTTATAAACTGATTGGCCCATTAGCTCAGGCTTCTTATTAGCTCCTGTAACTTATATTAACCCATTATTCTTATCTATGTTAGCCACATGGCTCAGTACCTTTCTCAGCAGGGCAGGTCACATCCTGCTTCTTTGGTGGTCTGCGCAGGAATCCCGAGAGAGCTTCCTGCTTCCCAGAATTCTCCTTGCTCTGCCTCTACTTCCTGTCTGGTTGTCCCACCTATACATCCTGGCTAATGGCCAATTATTTAAATCATGATTGACAGAATACAGACAATTCTCCTGCACTAGGTACTGACAGTCTGTGAGGAAGCTGAGAGCTACCAGGAGGGTGGAGGCCCCTGCTCAGTGGTTAGTGCAGTCTGCCTACCTCTTTTACAGAAGACACATTGTAAGTGGGACCTCCCCTGAAGGTATTCAGTCCACAGAGAGGCAGACAGATAAACTACTGGCTCTGAGCTGACAGTGTTCTGCTTATCCATGACCAAGATAACATGGGAGCACCAGGGAAGAGCAGATGGTCAGGGACTCTTGCTGGGTACCAGGAATAGCTTAAAGGAAGAGGAAGAAAAGGAGTTAGGATGAGACTTGAAATTGAGGGGGGAAGCGGGACGCAGACTACAAAGGTGGGCTTTGTGCACCTTGGCTAGAATTCGAACATTTAGGGAAGTGATTTAAGCAGAATGGTGATGTGGCCAGGCTCATTAAGAGTGATGTAGAATGTAGGATGGAGCAAGACAGGACCAGAAGAGAGTGACAGCAGAAGGGGCTCACTGTTTCTCACAAAACTGCAAGCGTTGATGGTGAACTTCATAGCAAGAATAAGACTGAGCCCAGGGGTTCTGAATCCTCACCCCTGGGGTAAGGAGAGAGAGTCACGAGGCTCCATTTGCCTCTGACAGAACCATCATCTTCCTTGTCCCCTTTCTTCCAACCTAATTCCTCTCACTATTTTCCTGGAGATCACCAGCCCTGGCTTTCCCTGGATCGCCTCTCAGCCCTATGCCTTGCTTCCTGGATGGTGAAAAGTAGCTCCATCCCCACCCCTTGGTACAAACTCCCTCGGTTATACTTCAGGTTGTATTTCTTCCTCTGCCTGCTGATGTTCGCAAGGCCATAAGCAACTCTGTGTTTTCAGCTGGATGGTAAAGCAGCTATAACCAAAGCGGTGGGAATCCTTCACCTCCCAAAAAGAGGCGAGGATGTGAAACCCCACACCAAGTGTCATGTGGCTGGATGGGGGAGCACCAAAAGAGATTCTTGCAAGGTTTCCAACATCTTGAGAGAAGTCAATGTCACTGTGATCGACCGAAGAGTCTGCAATGACCCAAAGCATTACGCTTTCAAACAGTTGGTGGACAACAGCATGCTCTGTGCGGGCGGCAGGCAAGGGGAAGATGATTCGTGCAGTGTAAGTAAACTAGAATATCTAACTGTCCCTTGACTCTGGGCAATGAAAGGTGTAGAGGGTGTCTTCTAGAAAGACCATGGTGAACAGTGTCTTTCCTTTTTATGTCTAAGGACCCCTGCTTGTCCCTAAGGTGGTGGCACCATTCTCCAGTCCTCGGTAGATCCCCTGGGGAGCGGTCTCTATTTTCTAATAGTCATTTTCAGAAATGGCCAGAAATAAGGTGAAATGAGAACTTACAAATTCCTGGGAAAAAATAACCTAAACATTGTTTGAGATGTCAAAAACTGCCCTTCTGTCTAAGATGACTTATCTAGTGTCCTCCTTAGAAAAGGGCATATTTGGGACCCCAGCTCAAGCTTCCTAATTGTCCCTACATGATGTCTTCCTCTGACATACTGGTCAAGGGAGAAAACATATAATTTTTAAATTTTTTTAAACGGACAACAATGTAAATCAGTGGGTAAAGGTGCTTGCTGCCGCGTCTGAATTTGATGCCCAGATTCTACATAAAAGAAGAGAATCAACTCACATGAGTTGTCCTCTGACCTCCACACTGTGGCATAGGAACATATATACATATATACAGAGAGACGGAGACAGGGAGAGAGATATGGATATAATAATAATTGTTGGTTATTATTAATTATTAATATCAATAATTATTATTATTTAATTTTAGAAGAGGGCACAAGTCAATGAGAGGAGACTTGCTTTCTCTTCTTGTCTTACTGATAGAAGTGATTCTTCACTGCTGCAGAGCCTCTCTTGAGAAAGGCGAGCGACTGGAAAACATAGAGAGATGTCCTTGAACCAAAAAGCCCTTGCGTAGATGTTAAGGGCTGACAAGCGAGGGAGAAGACTTTTGTTTTGTTTTTCAATTTGAGAATCTCTTCTACTTGATTTGTTTTCTCATTCTGGTGTGAAAAATAATGGGTTTCATCAAGAAATTTTCATTCACACACAGACCCGCACAAGCACACACACACGCACACACCTACCTTGTATTAGTTATACATACTGTGTTCCCCTCTCTCTTCTCCCCCACCTGCCTGACATTCCCCTTTCTCTTTCAAACTCTCCTCTCCTTACCGTCATGCTATTCTGTCCCTTTGATTTAGTTTTTGTTTCTAAGACAGGAACTTACATTGTAGCCCTGGCTAGCCTGAAACTCACAATAATCCTCCTGACTCAGCCTCTCATTCTCAATTTTTAATCTAGTTTCTACATATAAGAAAAAATGTACTATTTGTCTTTCTGAGTCTTGTTTATCATCCCATGATTATTTCTAGTTAAAGGAAATTTAAAATTTGCTTTTAAATCAGGAAAGAGAAATAAAAGGGATAGATGGATAGATGGATGGATGGATGGATGGATGGATGGATGGATAAAATTATTAGTAAGTATCTTGGAAAAGCATCATATTTAAAACATATGTCTTTCTGTTCCAGGGGGATTCTGGAAGTCCTCTGATATGTGATAACATTTTCAGGGGTGTCACTTCCTTTGGGAAATGTGGTGACCCCAAGAAGCCTGGTGTCTACATTCTTCTTACAAACAAATATCTCAACTGGATACAGAAAACCATTGCAGGAGTCATGTAACACCATTCCTTCAAAGCAGGCCCCCAAGGTTACCACTGGAAGAGATCCAGCAAAGGGGTCTGAAACTTCACTTATCCCAAGAAGCACTTCTTCCTAACTGTGCCAGCCATGGCCTGTCTGGCATAATCACCAGTCACCAGCTTGCACTGCCCTGTTGGTCACTAAGACTGCAGCTTAGCATTTAACTTTTTCTGTGGCAAGAGAGAGCCCTGAGAAGAGGGTCAGGCTGATGCTTTCTGTGTATCAATTAAAAGAAACCAGTGGTCCCGGGGAAAGTTAAAATATTCTTCACTCTCCAAAATACAACTCTCAAATACCTATGGCACTTAGAGTATGTGTATGTATGTATGTGTGTGTGTGTGTGTGTGTGTGTGAACTTTTATTGAAAATAGGTTTTTCTCTCATACAATACACCCAACCAGAGTATCCCCTCCCTCCACTCCTCCTAGCTCCTCCCCATCCCCCTCTCCCCCAGACCCATACCCCCTTCACATCCTCTTCCCAAAAGAGCTGGCTTCCAAGAGACAACAGCTACACAGGACAAAACAAGATACAATAAGACAAGCCAAGAGCCCTCATATTAGGGCTGGACAAGGCAACTCAATAGGAGGAAAAGAGTCTCAAGAGCAGGCAAAAGAGTTAAAGACACACCCACTCCCAGTGTTAGAAGTTCCACAAGAGCAGGGCGGTGGTGGCGCACGCCTTTAATCCCAGCACTCGGGAGGTAGAGGCAGGCAGATCTCTGTGAGTTCGAGACCAGCCTGTTCTACAAGAGCTAGTTCCAGGACAGGCTCCAAAGCTACAGAGAAACCCTGTCTCAAAAAACCAAAAAAAAAAAAAAGAAGAAGAAGAAGAAGTTCCACAAGAACACCAAGCTAACAGCCACAGCATATGCACAGAAGACCTGCAGACCCACGCAGGCCTTGTGCTTGCCATTTCAGTCTCTGTGAGCCCAGATGCACTTTGCTGAGTTGATTCAGTGGGCCATGTTCTCCTCATGTCCTCCATCCCCTCTGACTCCTACAGTTTTTCCTCACCCTCTTCTGTGGCGTTCCCCAGTCTCTGAGGGGAGGGACGCAATGGAATCTACCAATTTGGACTTTCTCTCCACATAATATCTGGCTGTGGGTCTCTGCACCCGCTCCTATCTGTTGCCAGATCAAGCCTCTCTGATGATGACTGGACAAGGCCCTGATCCATGAGTATAGCAGAATAGCATTAGAAATAATTTCACTGATTTTATATTTCATTACATTTTATTACCAGTTGTGTTTGGTTCTACCCTATGTCTCTGGGCTATTCAGTCTCCAGTTTCTTGCCATCCAGGCAGTGTAGGGCATGGGCTCCCTCTAGTGGGGTGAGCCTCGAGTCAAACATTGGTTATCCATGCCCACAAATTCTGGGACACCATTGCCCCAGCACATCTTGCTGGAAGGACAGACTGTAGGTGGAGCGTTTGGGCCCTGGATTGGTGTCGGGTTTCTCTTTCCATAACCTGCAGAGTTCCTTATCTCACCAAAGAGACTAGAATGTAGGAGTGAAGGCTCCATGCCTCTCTATGTCCAATGACCTAGGCAGAAGTTGTTGACAATGCACCCCCCATCAGTTTTCAGAGGGCAATCGTCTGCCCTAGCACCAGCCTGGGTTGTTTAGAGACCTCCATGGGACCTCCTTAGTCAACAGCCTAATCAAATGTAACCCAGACCACTGGAGCCTTGCCTGGCTACAAAAGAGGGCCAGTTTAAGACTCTGTATCCGGAGTCCTCACTAGGGCCACGCTCACAGATTCCAGGAAATTTTCATTGAACTTGGTCTTCACACCGCTCCCCAAAAGGCCCCAATTCCAGCTGTCTCTCTCTACCACTCTTCCCCCACCACCCAAAATCCAGCCACTTCCCAACCTCACTTGAACACCAAGCAGCCCCCTCCACTGGCCCCAGATCTTCACTCTTTTTTTTTAATTCAAACCTTTTATTTTATTTTATTTTTTGCTTTATAAATAATACCATTCAAAATTTCCACCTCCTCCCATTTCCCTCCCACTCTCCCACTCACCCTCCCCCGCCTCCAGTTCTAAGAGAGGACAGGGTACCCTGCCCTGTGGGAAGTCCAAGGCCCTCCCCCCTCCATCCAGGCCTAAGAAGGTGTGCATCTTCACTCTTAAACCTGTTTCAACCCTGGTTTTTCCATTTCTAGAAAACTCCCCTAGATAGCTAACTTCATGGCTTAATATACCCAGCCTCCTCCAAAATATTCTGTGATGTCAGAGCACACCTCGCCCCGATACAAATTTGCTGCCCCCTTACCTTGACCTGTATATGTATGTGTATGTTATATATATATGTATGAATATGTTTTTTATATATATATATATATCCTAGCCTGTTCTATATGTGTTACCTTGGTAATAATGTCTCTTCCCACCAGTGTATAAGTCCCATGAAGACAGGACAGGAACTGATGTATTTTTCACTATCTATATGTTCAAAACATGAATGAAATGAAACTTAACTGCTGTCCTGTTAACAGAGTGCTATCTACCAAACTCTCTGAACCTCTAATCACCTTTATCCAAAAAATAACTCAGACCCAGACTTCTAACATCAGAGTAGAGATTTTCCTAAGCATTGGGTGATGGTTGCCTTTGTATAACCACCCCTGCCATGCATGCTATTGCCTTTATAGAACCGCCCCTGCCATGCATGCTGTTGTCTTTGTATAATCACCCCTGCCATGCATGTTTTTGGATGAATTAATTCTTCTGTGGAACAGTACATTTGTGAGATTCATCCATGGTGTGACTATGCCACCACGTGCCCGTCCCATCTGTGTCTGCCAGGATTCACAAGGTTTCAGCTTGGCATTGTTTCAGATTGGGGCTCCAGAACCAGACCCTTGCAGAAACAGTCTTGATTTCCTAAGAAGGTGCAGTTGGGAAAAACTAATAGTGCAGTTGGGCAAGTGAAACACAAAAGGGCACAATTTCACCTACAGTCCCAACAATGCCCCCTCTGGGGAACTGTGAAGTGTAAATGCACAGTGAATGAGCCTTCGTTCTCACCAGCTGAAGGACTTTCCTTAGTTCTTGTCTCCTAGAAGGCACAGATTCAGCCCAGATGCAGAGGCAGAAGCAGAAGCTAGCTATGAAATTAAGTGGAAAACACACTCCAGACCCTCTTGAAAAGGACTGTGGCTCTCTTAATCAATATATTTCCTTCCCTCTTTTCCCCATCTCCACTCTCCCTATCCCATCTGCATTTATTCAAAATATGACCATTGGTTTGGGTATCAGGGTAATTGTAGTAGTCTCACAAAAAGAGTTTGGCAATGTTCTGTTTCTAAAGAATTACAGACAAATCTCACTCATGAACATTGATGCAAAAATACTCAATAAAATACTGACAAATCGATTCCAAGAACACACCAAAAAATCATCCACTATGATAAAGTCAGCTTCATCCCAGAGAAGCAGGGATGTTTCAACGTACGAAAAATCGTCAACGTAATCCACCACATAAACAAACTGAAAAATAAAAACCACATGATCGTCTCATTAGATGATGAAAAAGCCTTCAACAAAATACAACATCCTTTCATGATAAAGGTCTTGGAGAGAGGAGAGATACAAGGAACATACCTAAACATAATAAAGGTAATATACAGCAAGCCAACAGCCAACATAAAACTAAATGGAGAGAAACTCAAAGTGATCCCACTGAAATTAAGAACAAGACAAGGTTGTCCACTCTCTCCATATCTATTCAATATAGTTCTTGAGGTCCTAACTAGAGGAATAAGAAAACAAAAGGAGATCAAAGGGACACAAATTGGAAAAGAAGAAGCCAAACTCTCACTATTTGCTCATGATATGATAGTTTACATAAGCGACCCCAAAAATTCTACCAAGGAATTCTACAACTCATAAACACTTTCAATAATGTAGCAGGATACAAGATTAACTCAAAAGTATCAGTAGCCCTCCTTTACACAGATGATAAGTGGGCTGGGGAAGAAATCAGAGAAACATCACCCTTCACAATAGCCACAAATAACATAAAATACCTTGGAGTAACTCTAACCAAACAAGTGGAAGACTTGTGTGACAAGAACTTTAAATCTTTGAAGAAAGAAATTGAAGAAGACACCAGAAAGTGGAAAAATCTCCCATGCTCTTGGGTAGGTAGAATTAACATTAAAAAAAATGGCAATCTACAGATTAAATACAAAGCCCATCAAAATCCCAGCAAATTCTTCACAGACCTTGAAAGACTGGTACTCAACTTCATATGGAAAAGTAAAAAACCCAGGATAGCCAAAACAATGCTCATTTTTATTAGTTACTGAATAAAAAAGTTAAATTGAAATGAAAATGGCCATTGATTGAAAATAGATGAGATGCGGTGGAAACATAAAAATATATTTTGTAACTGCCTGACTCAGATTCAACATGGAAGAAAAGGGCTTTATTCAGTCTCTCACCAGAGGACAGACCAGGCTCTGATCTGGAAAGAGCGGATCTTGAGCACAGTATCTCTTCACACTGAAGAGCGTCTCTTCACTGTCTGGAGGAAAGAGCAATCTTCATTCACGGAAACACAGCAGCTTGCAAAGCCCATGCCAAAGGATGGCAGCTTCAGAGCATTCTCAGAAAGCCCAGTGGTTTAGCTCCATCGCTACATGGGGAATGCTGACCACTGATAAACTTCAGAAGCCTCAATTATCTGAAAATGGCCCCATTCCTTGATAGCACTTATGTAGCCAAACTGTAAATGACAAAGGAAGAAATGCCCTGCAGCCCAACCAACAATACTTCATTTGCTGAGTGTGTGTGTCAGGCCCTGTGCCGGGTGGCCATGGTCACCTGCTATCATGTGACTCTGTAACATACAGGCTATCAGTTTCTCCCTCAGGATTTTGGAAAAGATGAAAAGGCGGCAAAAACAAAGATGGCAATAACAGCTTTTTTCTAAGGTTCTCTGAAACCCTATAAGAGATAGTCCTTAAAAGAGACCTAGTAAATGCCAGTTTCCCTTCTCTTTCCCTTCTTGGGTAAAATTCATTTTTAGGAAAACAGAGCATAGACCTCCCTGTGAATGTCCAGTGAGTTAATGTCACAGAAAGGCACAACTCCTTGGTCTGATTGCAGTTCCTGTTAAGCAGGAAGGACGGAGTGTGAGATTATCTCCATTCTATCCAACAGAAACTAGCTAAAGACGCACCTTGTTTCTGCAGCCTGGGATGGAAGAGTGAGAAGCCACAGACTTGACCCAGAAGTGCTGACTGCCTCCAGCCCTGACTCTCTGTGGAGCTCAGAAGAGGCCGTCCAAGTTTCCTGGGCCCCATTGCCAAGTTCCCGCAAATTGTCAGTGAGAGCGTAACCAGGAATATCTTCCATCCCCCAATAGGCCAGGCAGTCATGGCTCTCACCTACACACACATACACACATACACACAGACACACACACACACATCAGGCTCCACCCCAGTGTGGGCTTTTGCACACCCACACACATCCACCACACAGATATGCACACATGCATTCTCAGCCCACAGGCATACACTTGCCTACAAATTAGGGGCTTCTTTACATCCTGTAGTCAATTGCTCAGGAAATCCTGTTCTGGTCACCCTTTACCTCACATACCCCTATTATTTTCCATTCTAGCACTCAACTGTGTTCTTTTATGATATTTAACAACATAAAATTCATACATATACATATAAAACTTCTTCCTCACTAGGAGCTGAGACCCATAATGCAATGCTGAGTTTAACACCTTTGCTTCTTGTCCTTGACATCTAACATCCTATCTGACACATTCAGTCAATACTTGTGTGACTGTTTAATCAATATGATTTTAATAACTTTCCCCAATAGTCAGTTCACTACTCTGCTATGTGGTAGTAGATCTGCACATTCAAACGCATGTAGAAACATGCACTGACATTGTGAAAAATATCAATTCACTGAGCTCTACATACTTCCCAAAAGTTTCCGTACATGAAATTAAATTAAATTTATTAATACCTCTAACATTCCATCAGGACTCTTTGAAGGTTACAAAGACATTAAAGTCCTGAATCACAGGCATGAGCTTTCCAGTCTTTCACATAGAATGTCTAGTTTTATGATTGGCTATGAAAATGAGCGAAACTGTTCTCTTTATAGATACAGGCTGCTCCACTCACACTGTGCAATGTCCCCCTTGCATATCGTATTAAACAGGCATTTGCTACAGGTTTATCCCTGAAGTTAAAATATCTTAGTGTTTCTACTGCTGAGCAAGGACATTCCTGAGAGAATTTGTTAGTGGTCATTTGTGTTTCCTGAGAGTTCCTGACAGTGAAGAACATGGTAGTACTGGAGCAGTTTGGTTAACTGGACTGGTGTGTTTTAAAGCCCTGGAATTTTGAACCATCAGTAATTTTGTACAATCAGTACAGTTGTCAACATAAGAGCCAAAGGCCAACATCCTAGTATTATTATGGAAATAGCTTGGAGACATTGCCCAGTGGTTATAGAGCTTGTAGTATAAGCATGAGGATCCAAGTCCAGGTCCCAGAAATTCCCACAAATGCCAGGTGGGTAACATGGCCTGCTTGTAAGTCCAGCTTCAAAAGATGGAGACAGGGGCTCCCCAGAGCAAACAGGTTTGTAGTCGGAGGTTACCCATTCGTTTCCAGGCCGCCCAGACCCAAAATAATCACAAAAAACTATATTAATTGAAATACTGTTTGGCCAATAGCTCAATCTTATTTCTTGCTAGCTCTTACATCTTAAATTAACCCATTTCTATTATTTTATAGTTGACCATGAGGCTCATGGCCTACTGGTAAGGTTCTGGCTGTCTGTCGCCTTCCACTGCTATATGGCGTCTCTCTGATTCTGTCTACTCTCTCTGTACATCTTTGTTTGGAGCTTTACTCTGCTAAGCCATTGGCCTAAAGCAGCTTCTTTTTTAACCAATGGCAGAGGGGAATCCCACATCACTGGTGAGCAAGACTATCCATATCAGGGACTTCCTGATTTCATTGAGAGACCCTACCTCAATGACTAAAGTGGAAGAATAGTTGAAGAAGATTCCTAACATCTGTCAGACCTTCACATGCTAGAGCGAGTGCTTACACACACACACACACACACAAACACACACACCCTGGAAAAGCAAGACAATAGTTTGACCTCACAGACCCCTGAAAGGGACTCAGGATGCCATACAAGTTTACAAATCACATATTTGAGGTCTACTGATTTGTAATATTACAGTAGCCTCACTCATAGAAGAATACATTTAAATATTCATAGAATGAAAAGAAGATTTGCACACAAAAGTTTTGAAATTTGTATCTCATTGTCAAAACCATCTGGGGAAGAATCATTAGAACAAAGTTAATGAATTCACATTTTTTTTCTTTTTCTTTTCTTTCTTTCTTTTTGTTTTGTTTTTTGAGACAGGGTTTCTCTGTGTAACTATGTCCTGGAACTCACTCTGTAGACCAGGCTGGCCTGAAACTCACAGATATTCATCTGCCTCTGCCTCCTAAGTTCTGGGATTAAAGGCGTGCGCCACCACGCCCAGCTTGAATTCACATTTTTCTATTTCAGATGAGATCAATGTGTTCAGGATGATACATAAAAAAACACTTTTCAGCTTCAAGGTTTTACAAAGCTATGGTAATCAAGACAAGTGGGACTAACATAAGAAAAGACCCACACATACATTTTGTAGAACTGAGACCTTAGAAATAAACCCTAACCTTTATTGTTAAATGATATTCAATAAGAAGTAAAAACAACTCTTTCAGGGAAAAATAGTCTCTTAAACAAACTAATGTTGGGATAACTGAATAGTCACATACAAAAGATGAACATGACCCCTCCCTCAACCATGCATAAAATGTCACTCAATCTAGGACCTGGAGAAATGACACAGCAGTTAGCAGCACACAGTGCTCTTACAGAGGACCCAAGTTCAGCGCTCAGCATCTCACAACTGCCTCCAGTTCCAGAAGACCCAATGTCCTCTTTTAGATACGCAGACATGCACATATACATACAATTACAAAACTAAAATAAATATTTGTAAGAAAAAACTCAAAGTATAACAAAAACATTAACAATGGGTTTAAATATTAGAACAAAGAAGATGACAACACTCAAGAAAATGTAGATGGGGATGGACAGTGGTGGCACACCTTTGATCTCGGCACTCGGGTGGCAGAAACAGGTGGATCTCTGTGAGTTCAAGCCCACCGTGGTCTACAAAGAGAGTTCCAGGACAGCTATGGCTACATAGAGAAACCTTATCTTAAAGGAAGGAAGAGAGGGAGGGAGGGAGGGAGGGAGGGAGGGAGGAGAAGGAAAGAAAGAAAAGAAAAAAAGAAGGAGGGAGGGAGGGAGGAAGGAGGGAAAGGAATGAAGGGAGGAAGGAAAGGGAGAGAGAGAGAAAAGAAAAGAAAAGAAAAGAAAAGAAAAGAAAAGAAGAAGAAGAAGAAGAAGGTAAATGGAAGCCCCTAAATCTTGGGTTAGTGGATGACTCTCTAAATATGACATCCAAGGCACAAGTGATAAAGAGGTCTGATTAGTGAAGCTTCACCACAATGTAAGAACTTTATGCTTCAAAGTGCAGCAGCAAGAAAAAAAAGAGACAGTCACAGGTGTGGAGAAAGTATTCACAAAGCCTACTGACTATGAGGGACTTGTATTTGGAATATTTGAAGAATGCTTCCTTCATTAATAAAAAGTAATTTTAAAATAGGCAAAGGATGTAAATCGACATTTCAGCAAAGACACGTGAATGGCACATGAGGAGCTCAGCATCACTAGGCAAAGGAGAAATGCAAATCAAAACCACAACCAGATGCTATTTCACACCCACTACACAAGAAATTATCAAAATAGTAACATTAGCAATGGTGCAGATAAGTTAGAGCCCTTGTTGTTTACTGGGGAAAGTCTAACGTGGTGCCTTCACTTCAGAAAAATCACTTTAAAGTTCCTAAAAAGCTAAACCCTCAGTTACTATGCAATTACTCATTACTTAGTAATGCGCTAATGGCGCAGACCCTCAAAAAGTGAAAACAGGAGTTTACATTTAAAAATTAGGCATGTGTTCACAGTCACTCAAGAGTAGGAAGAGCCATGTACCCACCAACCAATGAATGAATAAATAAAACCTGGTTTACCTATATAGTGAAATATTATTGGCAGTAAAATACTGGCAGGCATTACAACATGAACTCTCAAAAGCATTGTACTAAGTGAAAATAATTAGTTGCAACAGCAACCAAAAAACTCCTTTATGTTATATTATGACGCTTACCTGAAATGCCCAGAACAGACAAATCTATGGAGACAGAAATTAGATTAGAGGGGACCTGATGGAGCATAAAAGGTTCTTGGGGAAAATAAAAATGTCTTACAGTCAGATCATAATGGTGATTATACAACTCTGGAAAAATGCATTAAATGAGTAGTAACAGTGCATGAATTACACCTTACCAGGCAATCAAAAGCCAAACTAAATGGAGAAACCATGACCACAGTTATTTGGGGCCAGGGACCAGCCCAGTCATAAACCATTTCTCGTACCGGAGTGGAGGTGCGGGAATGAAAACACAACTCACACGACTGTATCGGGAGGGAGTTTCAGTGATCCTTCAAGAAATCCTGAATTCACATCCTGAAAATCACCCGGTTTATTCTCCAAACAGCTTTTATATCAAAACATAAACTGAGGGGGAAGTTCATTAGCATTCTCTTTCCTAGGTAGCGGGGGGGAGGGGAGGTATTACTTAGGTCATGTCTTGCCTATCTATGCCTAGTTTGTCAGGTAGACTGAAAAACAACTCCTAAATTACAATAAAAGGGGCAGAACAACATTAGCATATCCTAACCACTTGCTTAGGCTGGTGTCAGGCTGTACATTGAAGGTCACTCAGAATTCTGACCATCAGACAATGTAGGAATACGGGCCTGTATGATTCGGCCCCTACAATTTAGAAACAAAATTGACAATGTCTCCTTTATCACTTGGTGCAAGTGAGACTTTGAAAAAAAAAAAAGTGAGAAGAGAACTCATCACCCAAAACCAGAAAAATGGTGTCTCACTGCTGTTACTGAAAATGATAAACCCTGGTGCACTCTGAGATCTGGGAAAAAGAACTGCAAGTGTCTCAGCAGGGGTCCCTTCTAACATCACTCACTGGGTCTGAAGTCACGAGGGTGTTAACTGTGGGCCTGTGTAGTTTAACACCGGTTGTCCTAATGAAACATATGGCCATGGGCCTCACTGCGAAGACCACTTCCTCGGCTCAGACAGGGAGCTCAAGACATTCTTCTAGGAACCGAGCCAGCACTGTCCTCCCAAGACTGGACATGTGTTCTGTCTGTTTTAGGAAAGCAACATATCCCAGCTTCTGCTTTCCTTTGAAACGGAGGCAGGAGCTTCTGTTCGTAAATCTTCCTCTGCACCTCCACTTAGGTTTTTCTTATCAACCCTTAAAACCCAAGAAAATAGCTAAAAAGAAATGTGTCTGGTGACCAATTTTAGGACATTTTTTAAAAACTCCAAGTTTGTGTGTGTGTATATACATGTGTGTACATATATGTAAAGAGAAGGGAGGTTGACCCTGGACATCTTCCTCAAGCACTTCCCACTATTCTTTGAGACAGGATCTCTCACTAAAACTGCAGCTAGATCGCCCTCTCTTGACTTTCCAGTTCTGGGATTACGGGCACCCACTGTTACACCCAGATTGTTAAGTTCGTTCTGGGGGGTCCATGCTTGAGTCCTCGTGTTTATATGACAAGCACTTGACCATCTGGTGCACCTCCCTGACACCTAAAACTCCACAGCCTCCTCCCCACTATGCTCCCCTTCCAGTCCCTCTCACCCATTCCCCTCCTCCCACCCCACTTTCCCCTCCACTTCAGCCTCCATCCAGAAAAGAGCAGGTCTCCTATGAGTGTCAATAAAATGTAGCATATCAAGTTGCAGTAAGACCAAGCACCTCCCTATGTATTAAGGCTGGACAAGGAGATCCAGTGTGAGAAGAAGGGTCCCAAAAGCCAGTAAAAGAGTCAGAGACAGCCCCTTTTCCTACTGGTAGGAGTCCCACAAGAGGACCAAGCTCCACAACTGTAGCATATATACAGGGTGCCTAGGTCAATCTCATGCATGCTCCCTGGTTGTGGTTCAGTCTCTGTGAGCACCTATGAGCCCAGGTTAGTTGATTGTGTGTGAGCCTTACCATGGTGTCTTTGATCCATCTGGATCCTACACTCCTTTCTCCTCCTCCTCCACAGGAATCCTGAAGTCCACCTAATGTTTGCCTATAGGTCTCTGAACCTGCCTCCATCAGTTGCTAGGTGAGGCCTCTCTGATGGCAATCTGGACCCAAGAGACGGCTAGTTCAGGCTACTTATCCACTATTGCTAGGTGTCTAAACTGGGGTCCTCCCCACAGACTCCTGGAAGATTCACCTGAGCCAGGCTTCT
Organism: Ondatra zibethicus; assembly: GCA_004026605.1. Classification (NCBI taxonomy): domain Eukaryota; kingdom Metazoa; phylum Chordata; class Mammalia; order Rodentia; family Cricetidae; genus Ondatra; species Ondatra zibethicus. Next base: position 17,786 of record PVIU01002365.1, on the reverse strand, counting down.
GCCCAACCCCAAAATGACCCCTCAGTACGTCCCCCCAACTCCGTGCCTCCCCTATCTGATCGCTCACGTAAAACTCTGATTTTTCAGTTTTCAAAGGGCTTCTACTAATGGATACTGATGATAATATTGCTGGTGATGAGAATATTCCAGCTGAGTCATTTCTAGTCCCTTCTTATGAACTATATTCTAGAGGCCACAAGGTTCCCTTCCCCTCAACTATCAGGTAGGAGGACAGGGCCCTCTCCACCCCTCAGCATTCACACAGTCAAACACGCGCCCCCTCCTCCCTACCCCCAGCCCCACGTCGCGTCTGCTTTCCTCTTGTTTAGTTTCATTTTCCAACTCTACACCTAGAAATTTGAAAGAGAAGAAATGAAACCACATCCTTTGTACTCTCATATATATAGTGGAAAGAAACAAACACAGAGTTCCCTGTTGATTGATGTGGGGAGAGCCGCAATGAAGACCTTCTGTGCTCCCTGGGTGTCTTCTCTTGCCGCTGTCGTTTTCCTTCTGCTAATTCCTGAAGGTAAGACAGGCTCATGTCATTTCCATCATAACCATAACAGAGTGGATTTTTTGTGATGTTTTAACAATGGTGCCTTATTTATAATATTATTATAATAATTACTTATAGAATACCCAAAGCTTGGGGTGACTAGCATTCTCTTTATAATCAAATTCATTTTAGAAGAAAAAATTGTTCACTTGTAACTTCTTTCCAAAAATTAGCAAAAGCACCACTTGGTGGTGGCTGCCAATTTATAGCTTGAGTTTTGCTTTAAAAGATAATGAGAAAATGAGTAAACGCGTGAAATGCCCTTGAGTAGGGAAATCAAGCTTCTACCTTTCAAGAGAGGAGGTAGTGGTGGGGCTGCTCCTTCCACTTAGTAAGTAGTGATCACTCTTCCTGTCTGAGTGGACACAGGATGCACCCATGCGGGCGCCATCGCATCTCTTGCCCTGACACTGGGAGAGGCTTCTCCAGGTTCCCTGAAGAACCCGCTAGGAGAAAATGGGGGTAAAAAGGGGAAAATGGCTGGCAAACACAGAGGCAGCCAGGATTTCGCCTGGGACCTATAAGCTTTTAGAGGCAGAAGTGGTGGGCAGGGATTCCAAAAGAAGTTCCAGAGGCAGCCTTATACCCGGCAATGAAGAGAATTTTAAAACAAGATTGAAGATGTTTGGGAACAAAACTGGTCACAAGACCAGCACAGCACAGCCCACAGTCAGGGCACTCAGTCATGTCAAATCCCCCAAACCATGAGATTAAAGCAGATTTTCTTTTTCTTTCTTTTTTTTCTAATCGAATTTTGTCTTTTTAAATCCAATTATATATATTCTTCAAGGGAAACCATAAAAGCAGTTTTTTTCCTGTTACGCTTTGTTTTCTGTGTTCAGAAAGAACTGTGTGGACCCAAAAAGGGAAGAAACAAGAAAACAATGCTTCGTATTGAGGACTAGTCGGAATAATCTGGAAGACTTTTTAAAACATAAAGTCTGAACATTACAGAGCTCCTGCCTGTAATTCTCCTAAATCTGATTCTAAATGGGGGCGCTTTGGTAGTCTTTAAACTCTTCCCCTCCCCCCCCCCGCTCTCACCCTTACCACAAACCTTTTCAAGTTTGGTTAGTGGCAGACCTGGCCTTGTGCTCAGGCATGTACTCAGACACAGAGCTTTACCAAAGAGAATGCTCTTGAATTCATGATCCCTGGTGCCCACAGACACTCCTTTGTAGTCTAGCTTTGTAAGAGTCACCCCAAGAAAACTTGGGATGAAGCCAAAACTCTTTTGGTTCTGTACAAGTCTATTTCTAGAGCCTAAAATTCTGCCTTCCATATTCCCTTACGGAAAGTGGATCGTGTGCCTTCTTTCCCTGACTCTCACCCTCCTCAACCTGTGAGAAACTCCAGGCCTACCACTGATACTTGTGAATTTGACAATTAGTTTGACTTATTTGTAGAACAAGAAGTATTGATCCATACTCAAGAAACCATAACTCTGGGTCAAAAGTCATAAGGGCTTTAGGAGAGTCCATGAATATCTTGTGTAGAAGTTGAAAAACGGAAACTCTGCCACAAGGACACAAGAGCTTCTCCACTGTCATGCGCATTCGCCTTGTGCCTATGTGTGTCTGTGTCTTCTAACCATGTCTATCATCCTGGTCCAGCTCACGCAAGTTTTAATAAGGTAGATTATATAGCTATAGCATCTCTACTCCTTTTCTCTCTACTCATTATAGCTCATTTGGGAAGGGTTTAAACTAAAGCATGTTTTGTCCGAGGACTGAAGCAGAACCTCAGGTGTGACCAGTGTTGTTCTCTCCACTGGCGAATGAGAGTAGTGCTCTTCCTCCCTGAAATCCCACCAAATGACCCAAGTCTTCATGGATACAATGGGTCACAGACATAAGGCGGTAGCGTCAATTTGTATACTGTGTTTTTGCAAGGCCTCTAAGTGGAAGGGGAAAGTGGCAGGCTTCTACAATCCATTCCCCTTCCTCTTCTCCAATTAATACTCATCCAGAAGGGAGTAGTGACAGTGAGGGCTACATCGATGCCAGCAGCTCCCTCAGAACTGCTAACGGTATTGACCACTGCACAGCTCTCTGCCCTTGGCAAACCCTGAGCTCTGAAGCTACGACTGTAACAGATTTCCAGCAGAATAGTTTCTGCAATACCAGTGATGGACCTCTATGGATGTGACAGCAGGGACTTCTTGGCCAAAGGGCCAAGACATAGGGTCAGACATCAGAAGGTCTGCATAGAGGAAAAGAGGAGGGTAAACATGGGTGATATCAAATTTTCACCAAATTCAAAAGGCATGTCTTGTCCCAGAAATATGGCTTTCCTGAGGAGCTATTTGGAGTGGGCACTGACCTGAGTTGCCTTTTTCTATTGAACAGGTGGCTGTGTAAGAATCATTGGAGGACATACAGTGGTTCCTCATTCAAGACCTTACATGGTCCTACTTAAACTTGGTAAAAATAGCATCTGTGCTGGCGCTTTGGTTGCAAAAGACTGGGTGTTGACTGCTGCCCATTGCACCACGTAAGTTTTTTAGGTTAAAGTTTTGTAGAAATATTCTAATGAGGAGAAACAATAACAATAAAAAGACCACATCTCGCTAATAAATGGGAAAGTCACTAATTTTGTCATAGATAAGTGAAGTCTTTGGCAAGTCGCATTGATCTGAAAGGAAGTGAAGCCCAGATTTGTCACAAGGAGCCAAGTCAATGAGACCATAATGTCTGTGAGCTCTGTCTGAAGGTCCCCACTACAAAGAAAAAGAGAAAAAAGAAAAACAGAGATTATAGGCTTGGAGGGCAGAGGAAGGTATAAGTGGACCTGGGAGGAAGTAGGGGGAGGAACAGGAATGAATGCATATGATCAAAATACACCACATCAGAGATGTTTTTAAAGAAAAGAAAGATAATAAATGGGTTTGTTAAGAGGAACTAAAATCACTTTGGCTATTTTATAAAGGGAGGAGCACTCCTGAGAATGAATAAACTAGTGAACTGGGATAAGGCAAAAATACCAGTGGGCCACTAGACCCCTGACCCTATGAGGGTCATTACACAGCGCCCACCTCTCCCGTTTCCCTAGAGCATATTCCATTTGCTGTGTGAAGCCCATGTGGGGAAGGGTTTCGGGTCCTTCTCTGCCAAATGGCTTCTTTCATCTGTCATCATGATGGCATTTTCTCCAGTGCCTATGTTCCTGCCACAACGCTACATGGGCAACATGAGTTCCATCCAATTGAAGCTAACTAAAATTACAAATTTACTTCTTTGGTCATGCACCAAAGTCTTAGCAGCTACATGTGGCTTATGGCTATTGGCCATGAAATTTATAGAGCATGGTATTATCAGAGTATGCTCTGGAATGTACAGTTATGATGTCTTACGTGAGACCAGCCTCAGCTGGTACAGAGGAGAAAAGGCGATGTGAGGATTGCTCGGTTTGGTGTATAATGGGTTGTGAATGACAAGAACCATAATCATAAACACATTGGGAAATGCCTGCACCCTGTGTGGCATGCACGTGGGAATTCTGGCTAAGCAGTCTGCTTCTGGAAGCTTTCCTGTCTGAGATTGCTCTCTTACAAAGAGATCTGCCAGGAACTGCTTTCCAGCCACCTTTGTTTCCTGCCTCTAGATCTCCTGGGAGCTTTGCTTTTCAGGGATTTGCAGCCTAATCCTCTACCACAGCTAATCCAGGAGAGGAAGGAGTGGAAACAAACCCAAGATTTAGATTTGCTGCCATGAACTTCTCTCATTTAATTTTTCCATAAACCTCGGATATCTTGTTATAAATAAGCTGTTGGAGATAACAAGTGTCATTGTTGTTCTTTTTCTTTAGGGGGACCCCGGAAGCTTGCTAAGACCACGCGGGCAGGTCCCCAAGACCAGCCATGTGGCAGCAGGAGGCAGGAGGGGCTAAGAGCAGCCAGTCCCAGGCAGGACAGCTGCCAGTCCCCAAGCCCTAGGCAGGGCGGGTAGGGAAGAGACGGACAGGCACACCATGTAAAGTTAAACATTTATTAGGTGGGTGATGGAGGGAGAAGGGGAGAAGAGGAGAGATAGATAGAGAGAGAGAGAGAGAGAGAGAGAGAAGAGAGAAAAAGAGAAAGAGAGGGGGAAAGAGGAGAAGAAGGGGCAGATGCTTCTCCGAGCAGGACAGAGAGAGAGAAAGAGTGAGTTGGGGTCTGAGGCTGGAAGCTGGAAGGGAGTGGGCATGGCCTGTCTCTTAAAGAGATAGGACAGAACATTACATTCCCAGCTCTTTTTTATAATAAAAAGAGGGGGGATTAGGCACCACAGGTTGAAGGAATTAGGGCGGCAGATTCTCAAGACAGCTTCCAGCTTATTTATGGGTGTCATCTTTTGGGGGGGACCTGAGAAGGCTGGGTGCTGGCCACATCCTGGCATAGCTGGGTGCAGGGGAGGGGGTCGGTGATGTCACCCCAGCTGGCTGGCTGATCTCTTTGCTCTTGTCCTGTGTTTGTGGTATGGAAATGTCTGGTATCTTTTATACCTGTTTGAGGTATTGGCAGAACAGAGGACAAAGTTAAATTAAGAAAAAAAAATTAGGACCAGGGAATACACTGGGGAGGAGGGGGATGTATCTGACCTGTTTTAAGGTGGATCCTTCAATTCAGCTCCCTGGAACTCAAAAGAATTCTTTGGGTTTGCGAAAACAGAAGTTTTAGACATATACATTGTATAAACATTAGCATATTTATGTCAGAATGACTGTGACAGACATTTTTGTACAATGAAAAGTATTTTTAAGACTATGGAAGGCATTGTAAGAGAGAAACTTGATCTGAAACTTGTTTGATGAGGTTGTTTTTTTTTTTTAAACTGACAAACCCTTTTAGCTATCAAACTACATCAGAGATCTTTGAGAAGGATAAAATTTTACTTGAGTTACTGATTAAAAAATGACAGAGAACTTACTTGGTTGGCACCTAGAGCTACTCCTCTTTAGAATCCTCCATGGTCGCTGAAGGTTGCATTTGCCTTTTGCTGTTTAGCGCAGGACCTGCCAGGCTTCAGAAGATCCTGTAGGCTAAGAAATCTGTAGGAAGACAAGCCTACCTTGACCTGAGCAGCTAGGCTGTCGATTCCTGCCATTCTGTCCACATCAGGAGATCTTCAGTTTAGATGAAAGGCAGTTTTGCCCAATGTTTTAGCACTTGGCAGTTACAACGAATTGCAGATGGACGCTGTTCTGTGTCCATCTGTCTTTTGTCTTCTTTGGAGGAAGTAGAGTTTCTCTGCCAGAAGCCAACCTGTCTCTTTTTGTTAAGAAAAGTTTTTTAATAAATGCCATATTTCTCAGATCTCTGAGCAGTTGAGGGCTGTTTATTAGGTATAACTACAGTTTAGAATCTGCCTGGAGAGCTGGGTCTGAGCTTGACCACATTGGCTCTCAACTTAACAGGTAAGATTTACGCTCATAAAATGACAGAAAGAAGAAAAAACTGCTTGCAATAGAAGGTTAATGGCAGAACTGACAATAGTAGAGAACAGCTTAGTATATTTTGTAAGAAACTTAAAAGTACATACCATTTTAAAACATGAGACTTACTGTTTTTGTAGTCTGAAATGAAATGTAATGAACAATTATAACTTTAAGCATAGGTGCATTTAAGTTACATGTATGAACACACACAGAGAGAGTGAACAGGAATTGGATGAAGTAGATGCTTTGGTGGGCCCTACCAAAGGCATGCCACTGCACAAAACATACATGCAACAGAGTCAGCAAGAGGAATTTGGAGGCAAAAACATAAGTAAACCGGGGGACAAGGCAGGGTATACTTTAGTAAAGATGGGAGAACCTGGTCACCTGACCTGGCTCGGTGGTAAGTTATGGAAAAGTCACAATTTTTGAGATGCAGGGATTTTTAGCTTAATAAGAGAGACCTAGAGGTGTGATCTGCCCTGTGGCTGAGCCGCCCTGCCACAAGCCACAGAGGGGAGCAAAAGGTTGGAACCGAAAAAACTGCACCATGCCATGGCTGGAATTAAAAAAGCCAGCTGGAATTTAAAAAAAAAAAAAAAAGCCAGGAGACAGACGTGGATGGCTGCTACCCACAGCAGAAATTGTGTAAACCCATGAACCGGCAACACCACAGGCCTATAACCGGGACGTCTCCCCCTATATGCGGGATGTGAATAGCAAATGACCTTCCAACACTCATGTGAGGGCGTCCCCCCAAGCCATGGCCATGAGTGGGAAGGTAAGACCTATCTGAATCCAGTAGCCTGGAAGCCAGAGAGGCCAGAGGCTGCTCTGAGCAGCCTTTTATGAGGTAAAAAAAAGAAAAGAAAAATGGGAAAAAAAGAGAGAAAGAAGGATCTGAGGGACCCTGGGCCCTCAGTTGCGGGTAGATTGGCCCCGGGCCATTCCAAACACAATTAAAGCTGAGGAAAGCAATCCACAGGTGAATACCAGCGAAGGGAACAATCACTGCCTTGAAGACCATGGTTGGGGGCTGTCCCGCATCTCTAAGAACTCCAGGGGGTTGCCAGGAGCTCAACCAGTCAATTCCTCGGGTTCAAAGAAACGGTTAAGCTGGCCAGAATGGGAACACTCACCATTGGTCAGAGAGGTCGAGATGGAACATGTGGGTCATTCTCGAGAAAATTCCTGGTTGCAATTCCGGTCCCAGGATTCCGGCCAGGAGAGGGGCCTGGGACAGGAAAATCTCCCGAATCTTGTGGCACCAATGTTGTTCTTTTTCTTTTAGGGGACCCCCGCAGCTTGCTGCGGGTCCCCGAGACCAGCCATGTGGCGCGGCAGGCAGTAGGAGGTAGGAGGGGGAGCTGAGAGCAGCCAGTCCCAGGCAGAAATGGCTGCCAGTCCCCAAGCCCCAGGCAGGGTGGGCAGGCAAGAGACAGACAGGCACACCATGTAAAGTTAAACATTTATTAGGTGGGTGATGGAGGGAGAAGGGGAGAAGAGGAGAGATAGAGAGAGAGAAAAAAAGAGAAAAGAGAGAAAAAGAGAAAGAAAGGGGGAGAGAGGAGGAGAAGGGGCAGCTGCTTCTCTGAATGAGACAGAGAGAGAGAGAGTGAGTCAGGGTCAGAGGCTGGAAGCTGGAAGGGATTGGGCATGGCTTGTCTCTTAAAGAGACAGGACAAAACATTACAGTCATAGTTCAAACAGTATTTGTCCCCTCAAAAGTTCATTTGCTGGAAGTTTGGTCTTTAGGGTAACAACACTGAGAGGTGGTTGGAACCCTTCATAGATCATGGGGACCCCATTTTGGTAACAGGGTGAATGTAGGCTTCAGAGTTGGTCAGTTGCCATGAAGGATAGCTTGCTATAAATCAAGCTCAGTTTCTGGTCACTCTTGCTTCCTCTGTCACTCAGATATCCTCTTCACACATCCTCATCCCTCCCACTTTTCCACCATGAGCTGATGTGTCCTAAGTCCCTCATGAGAAGCCCAACAGATGCTGGCACTGAGCTCTTGAACTCCAAAACTGTGAGCCAAGGGAAACCTCTGTTATTTATAACACATCCAGCCCTAGATATTTTGTTAAAACTTCATAAATATAAGACAGAAATGATAACAGATTCATCAACATCTTACCCTACAAGGCAGGCATGTTCTTCCAAGCTACAAAATTTCTCCAAAATCAGCATTTACATCAATGGCATATTGAAACTGTTCAACACATATTACAATTAGTTCCTGATTAAACTAATAACTAATATGGTATCTATTACAGGAACAAGGGTTCTCAGGTCATTCTTGGAGCTCACTCAAAAGACGAGGATGAGCCAGAAAAACAGATATTATCCATCAAGAGACCATTTCCCTATCCATGCTTTGACAACTATACACACGAGGGTGATCTGCAGCTTTTGTGGGTATGTACCTTTGGTGGTCTGTTTCAGTCACAGAACCTTTGAAAGTCTCACCACTTACATGAACGTATGTTCCTAGTCCCCCACCTGGTACAAACAAGGGAGCCCCACAGGGACAGGTAAGAAGTTCCAACATTAATATTCATTGCAGTCAGCATTTTCATTGGGCCACTAACCAGCTCTCAAATAAAGACAGGGAGACTTATTAATTATGAATGCTCAGCCTTAGCTTATGCTTGTCCCTATAGCTCTTCTAAGTTAATTTAACCTGTTTCTCTTCATCTACATTTTGCCTTGGGGCTTTTTACCTTTCTTTCCTTCTGTTTCATTTCATTCATGTCCTACTTTCCTGCTTCTTCTATGTCTGTGTGGCTGACCTCTGGTGTCTCCCTGGTGTCTCTTTTTCTTTTTCACTAGAGCCCAAATTCCTCCTCCTACTTACTTTCTCTTCCCAGAAGTCCCATGTATACCTCTCCCTTGCTGTTGGCTGTTCAACTTTTTATTAGACCAATCGGGTGTGTTAGGCAGGCAAGGTAAAACAGCAACACATCTTTGCATAGTTAAACAAATATTCTGCAACAACTTATCTCATACTCTTAACTGTTTATGTTTGTCTTCCTACAGCTAAACAAAAAAGCAACCATTAACCAAAATGTGGCTATCCTTGCCCTGCCTGAAAAGGGGGATGATGTGAAACCAGGAACCAGATGCCAAGTTGCAGGATGGGGGAGAGTTCATAATAAATCACCTCCCTCTGATACTCTGAGAGAAGTCAACATTACTGTCATAGACAGAAAAATCTGCAATGATAAAAAGCACTATAATTTAAATCCTGTAATTGGACTAAATATGATTTGTGCAGGAAACCTCCGTGGTGGAAAGGACTCATGCGAAGTAAGTAAGAGTGTGTTAGCTATTGAAGCAAGGCACATGAATGTAAATGGTGTGAGGTTAAGCTTGGTCTCATCAGGGCATTGGCTTCTACAGTTTCCTACTCTGTTTGTTAAGACAGGGATTCTCACTATATAGCTCTGGCTGTCCTGGAACTCACTACTCCCCTACTCATTGCCTCCCATACCCTCCACTTAAGGCACCCAGGAACCTGACTTTTCCTCTTGGGGAATCTCATACAACACCCTGTGACCACAGGACGCTCCTCCCCTGGGATCTGTACCCACAGAGACTCAGCAGTGTTTCCCTGTTTTCTCAGTGCCCTATGCTGGCTGCTGAGGAATTCAGTCTACCGGGCTGAATCTACACATTTCAGATGCTATCACAGGGAGTGTATCCCAGCAGAGATGGCCACAGTTCTCATGTGATCCATTATTTCATACAGATATCAAACCAGACTTTCTCTGAAAGGAGGAATTTGGTTTTCTTTCTTTGGGAAAATAGTTATCTGTGAGAGGAACCAGAAAACATGACAGTTACTCTTTACCTAAAGGTATCATCTGTGTTTGCCTGTTTCACTCTTTGTTGAAAAGTTGATCAAGAGGGATGGCTTTGTGGAAAAAGGCAGCTAATCTTAAAATTAGTAGCTGAAATATATAATACAACCTTCATTTCAGTTTTCAATAATCTATAAATATTAAAATATTACTAAGTGTCCTGGTGTTTTAAGCAATAATTTTCAGTGAAGTCTGGGCTCTTCATACTAAGCACTACAGAACTTCTTCGTAACCAAAAGCTAATCTCACCTCATTCCGCTCTCTTCTTTCCCCAGGGAGATTCTGGAAGCCCTCTGCTGTGTGACGGAATTTTCCGAGGCATCACAGCCTTTGGCCTTAGTGGGAAATGTGGAGCTCGTCAAGGGCCTGGTATCTATACTTCTCTCTCAGAGAAGTATCTCTTGTGGATAAGGAAGACTATGAAGGGCACAGTTTAGATGCATGAATTTCATTTCATCTGCTGTCACTTCTGCATCTAGTCACAAATAAAATCAATTGAATGACTGCATGCTCTTCTCTCTTGCAATGTTCTTGGGTCACTCTCCATCTGCAAAACCAAGAGTCAGAAGACAATGACATAGATAATGCAGGAGGGAGATTAGAAAACCAGGACCATTGGTGTCCTCTGTGTGTCCAGGGACAGGGTAATTTCTCCCTGGATAATGCACTTGCTCTCAGCAGATCTGTCTGACAGCAAGCATAGTGAAGGGTTCAGGCATTCTGAACTGTTCCAGAGTGTGGGAATGAGAAGGAAAAAGCCTACCTCCCACTGCTATACCTCCACACCACTATTCTTGTTTATATGCAAGAACCACAAGGACAGGTGTCAGAAATGACTCAAGGGTGGATTCCCTAGGCAGATGTGATTTGCCTCTTGGCCTTTGAGCTAAGATGAAACATAACACCAAAGGCTGAAGTTGAACAGAATTAGAGTTCTAGGTGATATAAATGAAATGCCTGGCCAGCCAAGAAAAGGACATAGCAGAAAGTCAGCCTGCTCCTTGGTAGTTTTCATTTCAGCCTTGGATTATCTATGTGATCTCTTGATTCCCTTTGTCAGTGAGTCTTGTCTGTCACCAACAGGGCAGTCACAGTGTTTGCCATGCTCTCATAGGTACAGAGTAGTGAACTGTGATCAAAACATTTTCTTGAAAAACAAAATGCCCCATGTTTGCTCGGCATTTTTAATTTAGTGGACAGTCATCATCCCAGCGGCCCATGGGAACAAATTCCTTCAATTTCCACTAGAAATATTTATCTGTATGTGTGTAATTATGCATGTATGTATGTATGCAGATACATACACAGTTCCTGTCCAATCCAAAAACATACGCTAAGAGTCAACTCTTGAAGCCAACGAAGAAGCAAAACTCAGGCTGATTAAAACACTAGTCACGAGCTTTCAGGGACGGTTGCCCAGCAGACCCACCAGCCTATCCAGAATCACCATTACACAAGACCCAGCCTCTAGAGAGTCAATTAATATTGCTGGAACCCAGGACATGGGATTCCTCATATTAGCACCCCAATAAGAGTGATAACACCCAAGGATCAGACTTCCTGAGCTACAAAGTGAGGTTTCTAGTAGAGGGGTTCTGGGCTTATACTTTTGACATGTCATAATCTTTAATATGGATTTAGGATTTTAATTACAAATAAATAGACTATTCTCTACTGAACTCCATTTTTTTGAAACTAGAGCATTTATTTTATGACTGCTTGAAGTCCTCAAGATGAACTAAATGCTGCAACAGCTGCCCTCTTGGGCTAGGTATTTGTTAATCTTCATAGAATCCATGTCTGAATCTTCAATAGACAATACACCCAGTTCCAATAGTGTTTCTTCTCTTAGCCTGGGATAGCGTGCCAGCTATACCTTCTGTTGCTCTTGGTAGGGTAGCCACAGTTGCCATAGGTAGACTTCTGAAGGTGATAGGCCTTAGAGCCACAGCAGCGGCACAGCATGTGCATCTTATTGAGACACTTTCCAAAGGATGGTGTTCCTTTCATTGTCTTGCTTCTGCTGCCGAGGCCAAACAGACAGGAAAACATTAAAAAATGTTCCATTTTTTAAACTGTTGAATCAAACCCTCATGCATTGCTAGTTGAAGAACAGATGTGTCTTTCTTCTTGGAAAAGTTGCTGGTATCTATTGGAAATGAATCTGTTTATATTTTATAATCTAGCAATTCCACTGAAGTATGTACCAAACTAAAATGAGTGTTTTGTTCACCAAAGATATATTCAGTAATGTATATACCAGATTAATTCTAAAACCCAAAACTGTAAATAATGTAAATATCCATTTCTGATAAGATAAACAAGTTTATATTCATACGGCAAGATAGACAGCAGTGAAAAGAACACTGTAGTCTCATGTCACACACATGTTATTGCATGATTCCACCTAGCTGAAGATAGGCACAAGTAAAAACCAGTCCATCATGACATAAATCAGTATATAGAGGCTGTTCACTGACAGTAGGCAACCAGGAATGTTCATACCTTACACTGGATAGAGCTTACTGTTATCTATTCATGAACTAAAAAAATTTATCCAGCTATCCAATAAGGATTGATATACATAAAGCTTTGTGTTACAAAAACCAGTTGTAATCAAAGCTTCTATTTTGTGTGTTATATAGACTTTTTCTAATCTCTTTATAAAAATCATATCCCAAAATTTCTGCTAAAATTAACATAGATATACATTGACATTTTTCTAAAATGAGGCCCCTTTGCTCACATATCAATATTAATTGTAGAAATGACCTCTGATCATGGCAGTGTCATGAGACAGTTAAAACAGAAAACCTAAAATAGAATGATGGAGGACACTTGAAACCGTTTAATATGTATATGAGAGAGAGAGAAAGTAGAGAGACTGATTTGACTTGAAGTTTTAGGTGCCCTAAATTTTTCTAAAGAAAGAAATACTAACCTTTCTAAGTTAAAGGAAGGTAGGGAGAAAAGTAATTGGTAAATTAACATGAATTTGGCAAGAAAAATCATGATTTCCCTTATATATATGCTACCCTGCTCTGCAATAGTTGAGGTTTTTGTTTTGTTTTATGAGGGGAATGAAGGAGAGGGCATTTTTTTTCTTCAAGACCGGGTGTGGTGGCTCACACCTATAACCCCAACATTCAGGAGGTGGATGCAGAAAGATTGTGAGTTTGGGGCCTGCCTGAACTATATACTGATGTCAAGAATAGCCTGAGCTAAATGCACACACACACACACACACACACACACACACACACACACATATATATATATATTCCTGCCAGAAAATAAAAGTAAAAACAACAATGGAAATGAAATAAAATCAACCAACCAGTATTTATTGTCTGGGATGTGCTTCCTCATTACCCTATTTTATTGTAGGGAGGGAAAGAATGTGTTGAAACCAAAATAATCAAAGATTCACACAGAAAAATTAAGAAAACAACTACAATCATACAGGTTAATACCATGAATCCATGCACAGGTAACAAATATCTTGTGCAGCCGGGCAGTGGTAGTAAACGCCTTTAATCCCAGCACTCAGGAGGCAGAGGCAGGGTGGTCTCCATGAGTTCAAGGCCAGTCTGGTCTATAGTGAGTTCCAGGAGAGTCAAAGCTACACAGAGAAACCCTGTCTTGGAGGCAGGGGGGAAGGGGAGCGGGCGAAACAAACATTATGTGGAGAAAAAAAAATCAGAAGAGAAGATCAAGAATTCCAAACGACCAGCAAAGCTCCAGCACCGGAGCCATACAGCAGATGTGCAGAGGTTGCCAGAGGCTGCTTACTGGCTTGCTGCCTGGCTTGCTCAGCCTGCTTTCTTATAAAACCAGGCCCAGTGGTGGTGACACCATAGTGAGCTGGTCCCCCCACAACAGTCAACAATCAAGAAAATGCCCTACAGGCTTGCCTACAGGACAATCTCCTCAAATGAGGCTCCCTCTCCTCAAGATGACTCTAGCTTGTGTAAGTTCACACACACACACAGACACACACACACACAAAAAAAAACCCAGCACAACAACTTGCTATAAGTGACCTCCTGTTTCTGTCTTGGCCTCTTGTGTCTCCTGCCCTTCTGTCTTTTGCCCTAGGATGGCACAGTGGAAAAATCCTTATCCAGTGCCAGGACACCAGCAAGCTCCCACACCATGCGCTGAATAAATGTTCAGTTTTCTAAGTTACTCTGTCTTGGGTATTCTGTTACAGCAACAGAAAACAGGCTAAGACTGGAGGAAAGAGGGTCCAACTAGAGAGCTAATTTTGAGAAAAAGTATTATGCATGCTTATTACAGCACACAGCATATGGCAGGAGGTGAGGGGGCTTTTTCGGATACCTAAGTTCTACCTTGCGTGTACTGAGTTTGAACTAATGACAGGACAGGAACTCACAAAGGAGAAATGGGAAAGGCAGTCAGAAATATGACAGGAGGAACCAACAGTTTAGAACTCATTTTTATAAAAATAGTGAAAAATGAATCTTGGAAGAGGAAAGGGCAAAGAAGGCAGAAGATGTTGGGAGCTGCAGATTCCTGGCCCCCTTGACTTTCTTTGCTTGCTTTAGACACTTTGCCTGCTGGAGTGACCTGAGCAGAACACCTGTGCCTGCAGCTGCTCTGAGCCTGGTGAGTCTGCAGCTGAAAGATGCCAAGAGCTGGGCGTGGCTAAGGATCTCTATATAAGCTTCCCCTGAGCACAATAAACTTGGCATTCTTGTATCAAGGATGACCCATGTCCTTGTCTCGCTCTGTGTCTCTACGTGTTTTTAAGTCTCCAGCTTAGTTCCCAGCTTGCGTACCGTCTTGTAGTGGCACGGGTGCCACAGGACCATTCGGCTTTTCACAAGAAGAGGGGAAAAGGAAAGAGGAAGAGGACAGAGGGAGAGGAAGACCAAAGAAAATCAGACCATCTCTGGGCTGTGGGGTAGGAAGACGTGCAGAGATGGCAGCCGAAGGAGAATCAAGCAAAGAAAAGTCAACATCATAACTTCCAATCCCGGTGACCTAGGACATCACAACTTCCCATCCCAGTGACCTAGGACATCACAATTTCTGATACCAATGACCTAATGGAGAAGTTCTCAGTTATGACTGGCTGGGTGACTGATGACCCTTCCACACACAAGTGGCCCCATCTGCGGCAGCAGAAAACAAGAGGGTGTCTTCTGAGCTCAGAACCAGGTGCAGCACTCTGTCTTGGTGACCTGTAGGAGAAAGACGATGCATCTGGCACCAAGTTACAAGGAACTTGTACTTGTTACTCAGAACTCAGGTAACCTGAGACAGGATCAGCCTTCCTCCCAGGGTACAGGGTTTCCTGTACCAGCCTAGTTCACTAGCGAGGCCATACAAGCCCTTCACCCAGTGCCTGAGGCCCAAGTTTCTTCTCTAGTACTTGCCGTACCTTCCCACCCCTACCCTCACTCACCCTTACCCCCACTCATCCCCCACCCAACCCTACCCACCCCACTCCCATCCCCACCCCAACCAGTGCCTTGTGGCTATCCTAACAAATGACCACAAGTTGGGTGGTTATGCACCAAAAACTGACTCTCCCACAGTCTGAGATTGAAGTGTGAAGTCTAGGGGTGGGTGAGATGGCATGCCCTAAGAGTCTCAGCCTTGCCACTTCCGGTTCCTGACAGCTACAGCCATTCTTCAGTTTGTGCCCACACCATACCAGCCTGCCTCTGTGAGCACTCTGGCTTCTCTGTGTCTCTTCTCTGGTTTTCTTACAAGTCACAGGATACTTGACATTGGATTAGGTCTGCCTACACAACCCGGGACAGTGCCTGCCACAAACCTGAAACTCAGCACGGTAGGAAAAACCCTTTGCCCATAGAAGGTCACATTCACGGCCTACAGAGATGTGTCACACGAGTATCTGAGAGTCTGTGCTGCAGCCAACACCACCGGTGACTCTCGCTCCACTATCTTTAGCTTTATCTTCTGCAGTCTCTGATACCCAGGGAACGCCATTGCAGGATTCACCCAGAAGCCAGTCCCTTTGGGATAGATTCCAAGAAATGGATCACAAAAACTGATGCAGCTTAAAGCAGAGTCCAAAACCTCTTCCACATTGCAAGTACAAGACTTGTGTACAGGATTATGCTCTTTTATTCATTATTTCCAAAGAATATTCTCAGTTACAATTGCTTTATACAAGGTTAATAGATGAAATGCTAAGTAAAAACAGCATTAAATGGTCACATTAGTTGGGGAACTCTGAGTTAATATTAAAGTCAGCTCTTTATTTCAGAGCTCTTTGTATTTTAGGGCTGCTGCATGCACTGGAGCTGCATGCACTGGAGCTGTATGCACTGGGGCTCCATGCACTGGAGGATGAGGCTATAGTGGGTAGAATTTCTCAACCTCACTTGACTGCATAGTCCTTTTGACTATAGCGTAACAAGGTACTCACTAGTGTCACCTGGGAAACGCTTCGTAAAACCTAGCCTAACCCAACAGTGGCCTTACTAATCAAAATGCGGGGTCAAAATAAACCAAGATACTTCCATAAAAAGAGGCTAGGGATAGAAGGATATGAAAGTTAACAAGGCCAGATAAACATTAGCGGGGCTATTGGTGATATAACTGAAACCAAACTCGGGGAAGGGGGTCACCTTTTCACAAAAGCGGGGTTTCTTACAAGTCAACTGAGAGCAGGACTCTGAGACACCTTCTTGTCCTATGGTACAAGATCTTCAGCACAAAGGAGTGTGTATGCACTGTTTAGATCCTGGGGAGACATAACCTGGGTCCCAGACCTGTGGAAGTTTTGCACCTACATATCACCCCCACCCCGTGCAAGAGAGTTACGTTTTGAAAAAGTAGAAAGTTAAATAACTTAGAATTAGGAAATTTTTAGCTGAGGAATAGCATTCTTGCCCAGCATGTACCAAGCTCTGGTTCGATCCCAAGTACAGCAGGAAAGAAGAGAGAGCCAAGGAGGGAGGAGGAAGAAAAGGAGGGTGGAAAAGAAAGAAGAAATCTGTATACATAATCAACTTACAACTTTAATTTTAACAATTTAGAAGGTCACTTTAAGATAAAGCCACAAAGAAGAAATGTAAAATGGTCCTCTCTTCGGGCTGGAGAGGTGGTTCAGCAGTTAAATCCAAGGGCTATTCCTATACCACCAAGCACTCCCAGTTGGGCAGCTTAAATTCACCTGTAACTCCAGCTTCCGGAGCGTCCAATGCCTCTACCCCACCCTGGGACACCTTCACACACAGGCACACACACCCACAGACGCTTGAGCATAATCAAATGTAAAACGTTTTTAAGTGATTTCCTTTTTAAAACACGGAATGAAATAGTCTCGCTCTCACTGTTCTCCAAGCATTCTTGCTGCTATCCTTCCTCATCTCCTGGAAAGAGAGTTCTTATAAGAAGAAATATTAAATAGTTGTGGTGTCAGGTACATACAGAAAATTGTCACTTAGAGAACTCGCCTATCAAAAAGTTTAACATCCCCATTGACTTCTGCCACAAAGATCCGGGCACAAGTCTTCAAATGTGCCCTTCTAACTTACAATAATGCTTTTTAATCCACACTCAGGAGAATGTCTTTATTATATTCAATAGCAACAATGAGCAATTAAAAATGCCCTTCTACCCACTATGTGTTAAAAATGAAAGTGAAGAAAGGAAAAAGAATAGAATGGGCTAGCAAAGAGGGGGAAAGCCCCAATATTTTCAAAAGCAAGGTTTGGAAGCTTGATGTAAACCGAACAGACGTTCCTGGAGAAATGACAGCTAGCGTGAAAGCAACAGTGTTCCTGGGGCCCTTTCAAAACACATCAGTGACAGCCTTAACTTACGAGGCAGTGGGAAATGACACCTTTACCTCAGACAGATATTCTTTACAGGGGAGGCTGTGGCTTCAAATTCTAATACTGTTGTGGGGAGTGGTATAAATTTTGCTTTCTGTCTGCGAGCGC